>JAVXUP010002423.1:30000-133039 GCA_033070095.1 Escallonia herrerae | reverse complement strand
GTTTTTTGTATTTTCGTTAGTAGATGAGGCATCATAATCACTGAAGTGTATTATCATAACTAATCATTTACCTTTGCTTCACTAGTTAACCAATAGTTAACTAATGTCTCCCACTGGATTTTGTCCACCCTTAAGTCTTTCATATTGCTCAGGGATTTGGCTCGATCATTCTCTATAAAATACTTCTTCTTTAAATCATACTTCCAACCTCTCCACATGTTGTCAAGCCTCTCAAATATATGCTTTTTTGCCATCGGGTTGTCTGTTGTGTATCGTTTCTGCAAGCATAATGTAAGAGTCAAATAGAGCAAAACCAATTTGGAGTTAACATCATGATTATTCAATATAGTTGATGCATTAGTTAGTGCATGTGATTACCATTTAAAAAAGGAAAATGGTTGGGCAATTAATTAGAACAGTAGCATAAAAGGAAGAGTTATGTGTTTTAAAGATCAATATACCGTTATTTCAGCCCAAGCAACTTCCAGATCATCTTTGGTGAAATCTGAGAAGAAAGGTTTGTGGATCGGAAAGATATTGTGCTTTCGCACTAGGGTTCCAAGCCATGCAGTCATCTCTTTCACAGCACCAGTATACATCTGGCCTACATTGTTGTACCCCACGTACTTTTGAGTTTCTCTTGCCCACACATTTGCGCACATAGTGGGTCCTCTGGCCTTCTTTCGCGCTGAAAAATGTAATTTACTTAAACACAAAGCAAGATTTCTTTGAATGGCTAATTTATTTGAGATTTCATGCAACAACTGGTTAGAAAGTAAACTGCACTTACCCTAAAAAGAAAACATTTTTTCATCCATTGTCATCCAACTGAACCTAGAATGAGCCGGAAACTTGGTATCGAACTGAAATGATATGTAATTAGTATCTTTCGCTTGATGCAAGCAATTTAACATCAACCCAGCGGTAACACCCACGCCATTAGGCTCATTTTTCTACCATAAATTGGTCTCTTTCTAGTTATATATGCCCCAGCTACTCCTAACTAAAAGACCCTTAATTTTAAGCACTGCATACCATATAAACAACCAGATAATGAATCCGGAAGCACAAGTTGCAAGAGTACATTGAATTCAGCCATAACTCAACTTCAAGAACCAAACCCAAAAACCCAATAACTATTTCAGGTCAAATAAATCTAGACATTGAAGTATAAGTGAACATAAAGACACAAATTACGAGATTATATCAGCACAATTAAGCACCGAAAGCTCAGCTGTGCAAAATGTTAAAGAAGTGAATAAGGACCATGCGGGAGTGAAGTGTAAAGTGACCTTAAGTGTCAATGTGCCTTCGCTGGTTTGAGAGAGCGCACAGACACTGGATATGATCTCATGTCCATGCCGTTAAGTCTCCCATTCTTTATATAAAATTGAATTTATTAATTAGTGGAGGTGTCTGTGATTGAGTGGTGCATGAAATATTTAGAGGACTATGTTGAAAGTGGCAAATTGTAGATGGGTAGTGTGTGTTTATCCAATGTGTGTGGGGGCACTCGTGGTGCTGAGTGTATTACTGTGCGTGAATGTGTGATGCGTGTGTGTAGGCTGCTCGGCAGCCATATGTGAAAGTATGTGTATTGCTGTGTGTGCTGTTTTGTGTGCGTGATGCGTGTGTGTAGGCTGCTGGGCAGTCATGTGTGAGGGTGTCTGAGTCGCTGTGTTATTGTGTGTATTGCCGTGTGTGTGATGTGTGAAGCCTTGTGCACTTGTATATGTGTGCGTCTTTCACCGTGCGTGTGTTTGCTCGTGTTTTGCTGTGTTACGGCGTGTAAGTGTTTGTGTGTGATGTGTGTGTTGCAGCGTGTGTGTGTGTGTGTGTGTGTGATGTGGGTGACGTTTGTATTTTGCAGTGTTGCAGTGTGTGATGTGCAGCCGTGCGATGGCTCTTGTGTGCGTGTGGCTGCTTATACAGCCCAGTGTTTGTGTGTGCGTGGGGCTGGTATGCAGCCACGCGTTTGTGTTCGTGTACTATTTATGATGCGGTTTACCTGGGAAAGGCAGTTGCTTGTTTGCCTTCGTGATTATGAGTGCTCCTCTGGAAGCTCTATCTCTACATGAACCTAATACATATCAAAAGGCTCGAGTAATCCTATTTGGCAACAAGCATTGACATAGAATTTAGAGGGACTTGACAAAGCACATCCACAAGACCCCTTTGACTTGCAACCTGGCAAGACTGTTATTGGATGCAAATAAATCTACAATATTAAGACCCAATCTGGTGGTCCATCATGAGACATGGCTTTTATCTACACACGTCTTTGAAAAGGTTAAGACTGTGCAAGTACTAAGTAGTGTCCTCTGCCCTCTCTCCAAAACCTACTAATAATGTATTTAACTCCAACCTCTCTAAAAGGTTAAGACTAGTCACAGCTGCATACTCTTCGGAGGACCTAACTTTAAGCAGAAAGAGCTTGTGTTCACTTGGTCATTTACTAATAATGCTGCCCTTATGAGATGTGTCAGACAAAGATGCAATGGATGAGCAATGGTCACATCTATGTCTCTAACCCAAACCTTAAGAAGTGCAGGGGGGTCACACTAGTGTGGAGCTAAACCGAAAACAGTTCCCACCCAAAAGATTCTATATCCTTCAAGATAGAAGACAGTTTGTAACAACCCACTCTCACGAAAAACATAAAGATCGAGAACGAGAAATAAATTTCATATAGTCTCCTCAAAGCAAAAATTGCAATCTATATATGAAAACCACATGTCCACAGTTTAACAGCGTCAATAAACTGAAATTGATAAGTATATCTGTAATGGACTTAACAACTCATGTGTTGACTGAAAAAACCCCTAAATATCCGCTAGAGTTCCTGAACTATTAATGGTGAATCAGGAGTAATAAAATCTAGAACATTCAGGAATCATTACATATATAGGAAGTAACATTATTAAAACCTGTGCTTGAACCCTCTTCCTGTGTCGCTGAACCCTCGACTTGTGAATCATAGGCCTCCGTCGATGAACCATCAGTGTGTGAATCTTGGTCTTCAGCCCGTGGTATATCAGCCTCGGCATGTAACTGTCGCCGTCGCCGTCCAGCCATGTGAAAAGAGTCTCTGCGTGTAGGGCAAGCATTAACTCAAGCACCAACTGAAAAGGTCGCATTATGCATATACAATGGATGCACGTCTCATATATTAACATGATACATCAAATAAAATTAACTCATTTGGCAAAATTTACATGAGCATAAAAGAAAAGAAACCCTTTGGCATTATGCTTCATTGTTACAAAAAGGAATGTCTTTTTTCAACAATCATGACATTGATTCAAATAAGCATGCAAAAACATAACGCAAATGAGTCTTTATCAGAAACACATGCATTTATGAAACACTCGATCACTTATATGTACAGTTCCAATCCTCCTATTGATCTTCATCTTGATCTTCATCTTCATCTAGATCTTGATCTTGATCTTCATCTTCATCTTCAACTTCATCTTCATCTTCATCTTCATCTAGATCTTCATCTTCATCTTCATCATCAAAATCACCATCTTCTTCAACACCTTCCTCAGAATTGATATTTTCTCCTTCCTCGTCATTAAGAAAAGCACCAATTATTCTCCTGCTACTTGGGTGACTGGACTGCCCTCGCCTCTGTCTGTTTGGCATATCCCTTGTGTCAACTAACTCTCCTTCTACGTCATTCCTAAGCCAAGTAATGCTGTCTATATCTACCTCTACAGGTTGTGGCAATGGACTTGAGTTCATAAGGGGCAAATCATTGTCAATTTCAGGCTCTGCTTCAACATTCTCACACAAGTCTCGGGGCTTTGTTCGTACTACAACACGCCAACCATTATCCCTTTCATCATCAACGTAAAACACTTGTTCTACCTGAGAGGGAAATACAAACGGATCTGTCTGAAAGGCAAACCTTGTCTTGTTCACAAGAGTGTACCCATAGCGATCAATCTTAATCCCTCTATCGCGTGATTTAACGTCGTACCATTTGCACTTAAACAACACCACCTTGCCAACCCCATAGTAATCTAACTCTAATATGCTTTCAAGAACACCAAAGTATTCCAAAAGTTGATCCACTGGATTCGTGTCTTTGGACGAGGAATATCCACGGGTCATTGCAGTCACAAAAATGCCGCTGTTTTGAGTTTTACGTTGCATCTCAAGGCTTTCCGTATGAAATCGGTACCCATTAACTAAGTAGCCCTTCCCTGTCTTGCATATATCATTTGGACCCCGTGCCAGGGCTTTAAGTTCTTTGGAGGCCCCATCTGCTATGGATTTAATCTGCGATTACAAAGACATTAAGCCAAGGAAATCATATTATGATACATATATGTTTGCATATGGGTATATATATCTGTGTGTAATATGAATTAGATATATTAAATCCTCACGTAATCACTAAACCACAACGGAAACTCTTTCTTTTGTGCTGTATCAACATCCCACTGCATCATTCTTTTACGCTTTCTCATCCTTAGTTCACTAGTGTCTCTCCAAATCCTGCAACATACACCTATCAACAAAGGGCAATGATATAGAGTAGATCATTACGAGACTTAAGTAAACAACACGTATGACCCCATTCTTACTTGATGTACTTCTCAACCTCATCACAGTTGGATAACACGTACTGATGAGCCATCTCTTTATCCTTACAATCAATTGGAATATGCAAAGGAGTCCCTAGAAAGCGACCTCTTTGTTCAAATACGGATAAGCTTGCCCTTTGTACAATGTATCCATCGTTGTTTCTTCCGACTCGGTTCCAAGAATCATCAACATCTCGTAAGTATCTTGAGCAAAATATAAGGCACTGCTCTGCAATATAGCCTTCTGCGATTGACCCTTCAGGATGACTTCTACATCTAATGTACCCTTTAATCTTGTACATATACCTATATATATCGCATCAAAACATATTACCCCACAAATATCTACAACTGTATAAAAGAAACACTAGTAAAATAATCATATATAACCTAAAATCCAAACCTTTCAAAAGGGAACATCTGACGATATTTCACTGGACCAGCAAGCCTAGCTTCTTCAGCCAAGTGAATCGGTAAATGCACCATTATATCAAAAAAGGATGGAGGAAATATCATCTCAAGACGACACATAATTTCTGTAATCTTCTTGTTCAGCCGCTCAAAGTCTTCTACTCGGTAGTTTGTCGAGCACAGATCTCTAAAGTAATGGCATAGATCAATAACAGCAGAGCATACATGCGGCGTAAGTGACCCTCTAATTGCTAGTGGAAGTAGTTGTTGCATCAATATGTGACAATCATGGCTTTTCAACCCCGAGATCTTACGCTCTTTGATATTGACGCATCTAGATATATTTGCCGAATAACCATCCGGAACCTTAACATTCTTCAACATTTCAAGAACTCTGGTTTTCTCATCCTTTGACATGGTAAAGCATGCAGCAGGCAATTCATATCGATCCCCCGACGTGCCAATTGGTCTAGGATGTAATTCTGCCCTAATATTCCTATCTTGCAAGTCAAGTCGAGATTTAAGATTATCCTTTGTCTTCCCCTTTAGACCTAATAATGTTCCCATGAGGCTATCACAAATGTTTTTCTCAATATGCATTACGTCTAAATTGTGACGATGGAGAAGGGTCTTCCAATATGACAATTCAAAGAAAATACTTTTTTTCCTCCAATTATGTGTGGCAGCTTTGGGGACGGTGTGTTTAGTTTTCTTCCCAAAAGTGACATCAATGTCTTTTATCATTTCAGCTACATCAAAACCAGAAGGTACGACAGGAGCTTCCCTGAACTCACATTCTCCATTGAAACTTCGTTTATCATGTCTAAATTTATGATCCAACTTTAGAAAAGAACGATGTGCATTGTAACATTGCTTACCACGTATTCGTTCCGAGTACGTACTTCCTAGACAAGCTGGACAGGCTAACTTACCTTTGGTGCTCCATCCAAAAATCATGGCCAATGCCGGAAAGTCACTAATGGTCCATAAAACTGCTGCACGCATTGTGAATGTAGTCTTGGTAGCAGCATCATATGTTTCAACCCCAGCAAACAAGGCCTTAAGCTCCTCAATCAATGGTCTAAAATAAACATCAATATCATTCCCCGGGGAAGTCGGTCCAGGTATCAACAATGGCATAATCATATTACACTGCTTCATACACATTGACGGGGGTAAGTTGTAAACAACCATAGTCACCGGCCATATACTATGATTCGAGCCGTGGGTGAAAGGATCCATACCGTCAGTTGACAAACCAAGCCTAATGTTGCGAGGGTCAGAAGCGAATGATGGGTGCATTTCATCGAAGTGTTTCCAAGCCAGAGAGTCAGCAGGATGGCGATTTACCCCATCTTTTCATCGGTTTCTATCATGCCATACCATATCAATTGCTGTTTCGAGCGACATGTACATCCTTTGTAAAGCTTGAGTTAATGAAAAGTGCCGCAACTGTTTAACGGCAACTTTATGACGTTTTGACTTAGAGGTTTGAACTACAGTCGTGTCATCTGGCTTGCCTTGTACCGTCTTCCACCTTGGTTCCTTACAAACTGAACAAGATCTCTTCTTGTTGTTTTCCTTCCAATATAACATGCAATCATTTGGGCACACATCAATCTTTTCATAACTAAACCCCAAGTCTCCGATCAATTTTTTTGTTTCATAATAGTTGGCTGGCAGTTGCTCTCCGGCAGGAATTATCACTCTTAATTTGTCTATCAACATGTCAAATGACTTGTCACTCCACTTACTAGTACACTTCAAATTAACAAGCCAAACAATGAAAGACAACTTAGTTTCTGACTTGCATCCTGGATACAATTCTTGGTTTGCTTCATTCATGTACTTCTCAAATTTTGCAGCCTTGGTGCAAGGATCATCTTGAAGTTGATTTCTAAGAACGTCGTTAACTAGTTCAGGCATTCTATCAACTTCAACTTCGTGTACAGGATCCATGTTGTCAACATCATTCAAAGGCGTGTTACCTTCACCTTGAACCTCGCCGTGAATAACCTCACCATGATCTGTCCATATTCTATAGTGATTTGCAAATCCTCTCATAACTAAATGTTCCTCGACTGTCTCCCGTTTCTGGAATAAACCATTGACACACCTCGTACAAGGACACAAAATCTCTCCAGAAGAAGTGCCCACGTTACGGAATGCGAAATCAAGAAATCTATTAACACCTTGATGATAAGCTTGTGAGGCCCTTGGGAAGTTAAGCCACTCTTTTTCCATATTAGGTTCCTTCATGTAAGTAATAAATTAGTTGAAGCATAATCATTATCTATGTGAATAAAGGAAAACATAAGTTACTTGTACAAGGTAATAGATATACCCCACTCACCTACCACACAAGGTAACTAGACTTTGCTTCCATCAGTTGTCACTTATGGATACCATATAATTACAGCATTTCAGGTTAAATGATTTGATTAGGGAGCCACTTTGACCAAATAGATTTTTAAAAAGAAGCATGATGTAGCCTAGCAGAATTCTCATATACGCTCTATTAGTAGTAAAATGACTTATCAATCTGTCTTGGGGTCTTGACACAACATCATTAAACTTTATGAGATGGACTTTTGGTGACAAGTGTTTAATTGGCCACATAATCCAATTTACCAGTTCAAGCCACACTATTGACTTATGTGAGGATTTCAGTTTATTGGCCATAGAATTTTAACTGCTCAAGCCACACTACAGGTTTATGTGAGGATTTCAATTCATTGGACCATGGAATCCAATTTAATTGGACGATTTAACCTCAAAAATTCAGTTCATTCTATATTTAGAGAAGTTTCTCCACTTTCTATAATAACAAAACAAGAACAACACACAATTTCGGCCTATGTAATGAGGAACGTTTATGTGTAAACTTATATTTGACATGCTAAGCAAGAACATTACAGTATGCACATAAAATCAGATTTCTAACTGAAAGTGGCATCAAACAAAAGAACCTAAGCCTATAATCAATTGGCATCAAATATCATAAATCAGATTTCTAACTTAAAGAGGCATCAAACATAAAAATCCATTTTCTAATTGATATTCATGTACATGTAAAAAAATAGTAAGTGAATTAGAAGTACCTTCAATTGCACTTAAATGTTTTGAAGCCCCACTTTCAATGAATTCCAAGCACACTAATGTATTTTTCCCTATGAAGCCAAGCCCTGCAACAAAAGAACCTAAGCCTTATGCAAGCATCATAACAAGCATGCACCCTGAATTAAGTGTTCTCAGCTAAAGGAGGAAAGGTGAAGAGAAGAAAACCAAAAGCGTCCGCAAATTATAAGCGTAAATAAAACACAAGCATCCCATTAGAAGAAACATCATAAATAACTAAAAAATTAGAGAAAACATCCAAAAATTTTCGAACTCCGATCTAAAGATGCACAATCTCTATCTATGAAGAGAAAAAGTTTGATATTTTGCGAGGCATGCTTCTTACAAACTAACATTTCTTAGAGAAAGGCAAAAAGAAAATTAACTACCACATAGGATAGAAAATTTCTTGCGAGACGATAGCCATACGTACTATAGCAGATAATTTCAAGGGCCTATTTACAAACTCAAAAACTTCATATGGTATCAATGTCACTCAAGATATGTGGAGATCGGTCCGCACAGCCACCAACCAATCATACATACATATCGAGAGACAGAAAGATAGCTCAAACCATCAATCTACCCCAAGCTTCAGTCGATTTCAGCAAATTAAGCTGTGTATATGTGTGTTTGAGTGTGTGATTTCAGCAAATTGAGCTGTGTAAGTGCAGATTCAGCCAATAGCAGAGTATGTGTCTGTGATTTCAGCATTGTTTTGCATGAAATTTTTAGAAAATTAAGCTATATATGTGTGTGAACGAGAGGTTTCAGCAAATTGAACAACGTGTGTGTCTGAGATCTTTGCAAAATGAACTGTGTGCGTGTGGGTGCATGTGCGTGTGATTTCAGCAAACTGAACTCTGTGTGTGTGTGTGTATTTTTGTGGGTAAGATTTTAGCAAATTCAACTCTCTCCACGTGTGTGAGAATTCAGCAAATTGAGCAGTGTGTGAGATTCCAGCAAACTTAAAGCACACCATGTAACTAAACAAATCATAGTACAGTGAGAGTGAATGCGTGTGTTTGTGTGTGTGAAGGTGTAAGCATCAAAGTTTCAGAGCCATTAAGCTAATAAGCTAGAAAGCTGATTAAAATTTTTCAAAGCCTAAGCACAACCTAAACTGTTGCAAGAGCTGCAACGTAACACCAATCAAAATGGCCAACATTGCCCCCATAATGTTTATCTAATTTCAGCTAAGAAGACTTTTCTGAAAAAACCTAGAGTCGAATAAGACTTTTCTGAAAATCCTACTAGACTCTATGAGATACGAGGTCTCTTGGATCTTATAAGGTTATAACTGACTGCAGTTGTATGCAACTGGTTACTCCTTAGAGAGCCCTCTTCTCAAATCATAGCGAAACCATTCATGCAATGTTGCCAATACTGAAAGAAATTGAATGTGCTGTGATAATGTCATACAATTGGAACATGGCATGGACAAATATAGGGATATAGTGTTGCAGTGTGTGATGTGCAGCCGTGTGCTGGCTCTTGTGTGCGTGTGGCTGCTTATACAGCCTAGTGTTTGTGTGTGCGTGGGGCTGGTATGCAGCCACGCATTTGTGTCCGTGTACTATTTATGCTGCAGTTTACCTGGGAAAGGCAGTTGCTTGTTTGCCTTCGTGATTATGAGTGCTCCTCTGGTAGCTCTCTCTCTACATGAACCTAATACATATCAAAAGGCTCGAGTAATCCTATTTGGCAACAAGCATTGACATAGAATTTAGAGGGACTTGACAAAGCATATCCACAAGACCCCTTTGACTTACAACCTAGCAAGACTGTTATTGGATGCAAATAAATCTACAATATTAAGACCCAATCTGGTGGTCCATCATGAGACATGGCATTTATCTACACACGTCTTTGAAAAGTTTCCACATTTTTTTGTCTCCTTTATGAGACATAAAGTACCAAACACTACTGAAACAATGTCGCCGCCGTCGCCGCCGTTGCGCCTGAAAGACCTCGAAATTTAACAGCATAATGTGAATGCCCCAGCAAAGATACATATATATGGTCAAATGGTCATGATTCAGTCAGTGGAGTGCAGTGCTTCTTGTGCTTTTCAAATTGAGGAGGGCGGGCCACAACAAAACCGCATTAGACGTCCATGTCTGCGTATCATTAATCATACTGTCCTTCCATGCCACCAACATCAATGACTTTATCTTCCCTCTTGGGTCCTACTCTTATGAGCAATGGATGGCTCTCCTTCTACAAGTCTTCCTCAAAAGTGAGCTGTTGAGCAGCCAGACATTAAGCTGAATAATTTCAATGGCTGACCTTCTAGTTTTCTCCACTTGGCTGCGTTTTGATATTCTGTGGTTTAGAGGCAATGGGCTGTCTTTCTGGTCTTTAGCGAAGCATCGTTATCTGCTGCATCATGATCTATTTTCAAGTTTACCTCAAGGCTATAATCAGGCGGTTGGGTCAGGCGAAGGCTGTAATGCAAATACCAAAGAGAGGCTTAAGGGCCCAATAACAACCCATAAGAAAAAGGTGGTATATGCCCAAAAGTGTTGGCCCGAAGGGCTTGTTGAAACAATAATGATAATCTATTAACATAATAACTCGGCACAGTCCAATTCGATGTGTATGACACCTCACCCCAAAACTCAGAACAACTTAGCCATTCAGTTCTGATAATTGAAGACATCCCCACTTCACATCCTTTAGTCCCCGAAGAGAAGCACGTGATTCTAACAATCTAACCACAACTGCTACTCGTCTCATCACCAAGGCCATTCTCTGCTGGTGCTCAAGAGCAGCGGTAGCACCACGACGCTAACCACAACGCTAGCCTCATCACCAACACCATTCTCTCCTACTGCTACTATTATTATCACAGAATATTACCTCTAGGCTTACCATCATGGTTGTTAAAATAATAGTTGCATCATAGTATTTAACAGGACTCTGCGGATACACCAAATCCTTAAGCTGAGGAAGGAACAAAACAAAAACCTTCCTAAGATTTAACTGGGATGAGGATCAGAAATGCATGCTTTCAATTAACACTTGGGAAGAAACCTAAAACAGCTAAGAACGTTTATGTGTAAACTTATATTTGACATGCTAAGCAAGAAGATTATAGTATGCACATAAAATCAGATTTCTAACTGAAAGTGGCATCAAATAAAAGAACCTAAGCCTATAACCAATTGGCATCAAATATGAAAAATCAGATTTCTAACTGAAAGAGGCATCAAACGTAAAAATCTATTTTCTAATTGATATTCATGTACATGTAAAAAATAGTAAGTGAATTAAAAGTACCTTCAATTGCGCTTAAATGTTTTGAAGCCCCACTTTCAATGAATTCCAAAAACACTAATGTATTTTCCCCTATCAAGCCAAGCCCTGCAACAAAACAACCAGGAAGCATGGTGGTAAAGTATTCAATTCTGAAGCAAGGCCAAGTTTATCAGACCATCAATTTTTCCGAGGTGCTTTGCAAGAGATAAATCCAAACCTAGATACGTATAAGTGCCCATTTAGAGTAAAGCAATTATATGGTGGCTAAGCAACTTAGGATGCATCATAGACTAGAGAGTCCTGCATATATAATCTACTTTACTAATTAACCGAGTCCCATTTAAAACACATTAACATCATATCCATTTACAAGACTTGGAGCCTTGCTTAAATTAATTGGAACAATCTTGCTACCCGTATTAAGTATTAACTTGTCAAAACAAAGGCATAACAGGACTCGGTTTTTTGTTTTCTAAGACCAACCGACCACCTACATTTTGTAGTAAAGGAGCATAATGATCTCCGGTCCTTGAACCACCAAAACAGGGATTGATGCATTTAACATGCAATTCTCTATGTTTGTTCGTTCAAAGTAACTAAAAAAACACAATGGTCCTGTCTCTCCACCTGTACTGCTATATCTTCCAGAAAGAATTGTAAAACATGAAATTTGTTCAACGTCTCGTAATTTGGTCAGTCCTTTAAGATCGAGAGCACATAGTTAGTTGATAATTCATGGTATTCTAAGGCATTTATACCGAAGTACGAGCTCAACAAAACCAGATAATAAACTGAAGTCAATCTACATGCAGAGTGTCAAGTACTGTATAAAAACACCAGAGGGAGGAGAACCCTGTTAAGTATATAAACACACAATGACTATCAACGATAAACGAAAAAGGTAGCACTCTGATAATGCTCACTTTTACTAGACCCCTCTTTCCTAGTTTCGTAACTAATGGAGGATTGCTATGTTTTTAAAATGTTATCTCTGCTTACTAATTGAGATTGCATCGGCTTTCTTTGCCTGTATCCCCCACAAACTCATTGTGCTACCCAGTTTACTCATTGCATTATTGCAATCAAATTCTGACCTGCTAAAACCCCCTTTCAAAGTATCCAAAACCTAATCTTCACCCTATATATTCTCCTTCGCAGAGAGTGACATCTGAAATTTTCCCTCACCGAGCTTGGACCACCAGTTTATCCATGGGTTCACATGCACTTGTGGATAAACATGTAGGCTCATACCATTTCAATCTTCTGATTCTCCTGACCCCAAATCTCATCTTAAATTCTCCATTCTCTTTACCCTCCTAATTGTTTCACCATACGTTGTGATCGATAGAAGAAGAGAGAAGAAGATCGGCATGGTGTGAGTGATCGGCAAAAAGAAGCAAGAAGAACGTCATACCTGGAAGTCGATCTTCACTGAAGTTCTTGTTGCGCCCCAAAATCCCATTCGAGATAGGTTTTGTGCTTCCAATTGCCAAAATTATGCCCGCGAATTTCTCCCGCCTGATCGTCAATTGATATCCCCCACGGTAATCAGCCGTGGGGTTTGCGTTTGAGAGATTGCTGATCGCCAAAGCTCTCCAACGTAACCTGATTTTCCACCCAATTCCCACGGTAAGCACCGTTGCAATTGGGTTCCATTTTGGAGAAGAAGCAATGGCCACGGTTCAATCTTAACCGTCGGTCAAAGGGGGACTTGTATCTACGGCTCCGTGTCAGCCGTAGGCTGTTTTGTCACTATAGATTGGTTTTGTTGTAGTGTGAGGTCAAAAAACTAAAAGAGGCTGTAGAGAACTGTTGAAGTTAATTTGTTTTGGGACTACAGAACTTCTTTCTTTGTATGATGAAACAAGTAATTAGCAACTTCATTACCAGATGTTTTGATTCTATGACTTTGACTGAAAATGACACTTTATCGGAGGTCACTGGTTGTGGGGGGTAGGTAATGCAAAGACTTCATTTGTTGAAATACTAGTGGTAATCTAAAGGAGAATGAGTTGCTCCATGTCTTTACACTCTCGGTAAAAGCGGTTGACAAAGATTCTCTGCTTAGATTGTTGTTTAGTGCTTTATTACGTTGTTTAGTTTATTAAGGGCTGGAAGAGCCCCCCCAGGAACACGTGTCCTGGTGTTACCTGTTGGCAGAGGGCAGTGGACAGGTACGAGTAGAGAGTACTAGGCAAATTTTTTCTGTTAGTTTTATGCTTATCCTCTTCCTCCTCCCCACCACCTCCCCCCAAAAACAAAAACAAAAAAAAAAACAAACAAATGGAACCAAAAAGAACCCTAGTTTGTTCTATTTTATTTTAGTGCTCGTTTAGTAATCCCTATACCCCTGTTACTTTTTATGTTTCGTTATTTATTTTGTCGCTTTTAGTTGTAGGCAACTGCTTTTATTGTGATTCCTATCGGACGAGAATGTCATCGTGTGTGGATTTACTTGTCCTTTATGGAGATGATGTAACCTCACTTCTCTACTCATGGTGTATATTCTACTCTTAATCTATATATAAAAAAGAGTTTTTTAGGGGCATCAATGCGATACATCTATTATGTAGAAAATTTTAATATTTCCCTTATTGAGTAAAAGTATAAAAGACACCAGGAATTAATGTTATTTAGATCCCAGCAGTCATATGAAATTCCCCTCTTTCCTTATTGATTAAGACCACGTTTGACGCAGCTTTTTTTTTTTCAGTTTTGGAAACTGGAAAAAAAAAAGTGCGTTTGGTAACCATTTTTTTTCTTCTCCAATTTAAAAAATTAGTTTTTAAACTGCAGAGTAAAAAAAAAACTCCAGAAACTGGTTTTTTTTTTTCACTTTTGGTTTTTTTTTTGGAGACCACCACCAACACCCTCCCACCGCCGGCAGCCACCTCCGGCCCCCCGGCCACCACTACCAGCAGCCACCGCCGGCCGCCGACAGCCACCTCCGGCGGCCGGCGACCATCGCCGGCTACTGCCGGCAGCCACCTCCGGCCGCCGGCAGCCACCGGCGACTGTCGGCGCCACCTCCGGCAGCCGGCGACCACCGTCGGCAGCCACCTCCGGCAGCCACCGCCGCCCACCACCACTGTCGACCACCGCCACGCCCCACCACCACCACCGCCACCGCAAACCACCAAAAAAAAAAGTCAAAATAAAAAGGGTTACCAAACATCAAAAAAAAAAAACTCAAAAAAAAAAAAGGTTATCAAACACCCACTTGTTTTTGTAAAAAAAAATAAAATTAAGCTGTTCTTTAAAAACTGAAAACCAAAAAAAAAATTTTGTCAAACAAACCCTAAGTGTTGCAACCGAGGAAAATAGAACAAAGTTTGTCTATAATATGCATCTGTAGAGAACACTAGTTTACTTTGTCAAGGTCTGAAGTGTTTACAGTAATTCTATTACCAAGAAAATAGTGCTAAAAGTCAATCTAATACAAATACTGTGCTAGATGGAGCATGGCCGCCTGTAGAGCCTTTTTTGATAAAGGAAAATATAAACCTTTCATTTCAAGCTCAATTTTTCTTGTGAATCTGATTAGTTAAATGCATATTTGGTGGGTTTAATTCCTCATAGGTTGGTTGTTAGGGACGCACATTGACCATTTGACTGGTTTGCGACCCCCTCAACCCTGATGACATCATCGGGCTGGGTTATCGATAATAATCACAATCAACCTTGTGCATAATATAGAGCAACTACACCTTCATACATTATTAAATGCTCCAAAATATATCCTTATAGAATTTTTCTTAAGAACATACATCATACTGTAGCGGAAAACTTTCAAGTCCTTATGCAACGTAAACACTCTAACATGTTACACGACTCTAGTCATGTAGGTCCTCTCGATGTATCCCGTAGCTCAACCCTTACCTTACCTTTTCTAACTTGTCTCACCTCGCAAAACTTTTATAGCTTTTGCTTCCTTTCTCTTCCTAGGGTTCTCCTTGATCAATCTTATAACCTGCACAACACAACATAAGGAATGAGCGCAAATCGCCAAATAATAACAACACGATGAGTATCGTGTACAAGTGATTCGCAAAACTTAGAGAAATAATAATCATCACAATGATAACAATGAATCAAGAGTTTATAATAAATTTTAACATCAACGTAATTTGTCAAACGGTATTTTTCTTTTGTCAGACTGAGCGGCTTCAAGGCCTAACAGAACAACATTATTGCCACCTCCTCATGGACAAGACGGACGGACGGACTATGCAAATGAACACTAACACAAGAACCGCCAAAGTAAACATCAATGAAATACAAGTCATTAAAATCAAAATAAAATTAAATACAATGTAGATCCAGACACGATAAACTGGACTTGACTAGACATGACAGACTCCACTCGAGCGTCATACATCTCTTTTGGCCGGTGTCCAAGTTTCACAGGCCATCCTTCTCATTTTGATGTCCCATTATACAGGATGTTCATCCCAGTCTCAAATAATCAAAAGAGACACCGTCATCAAGGAGGGAACTCACAAAAAGTGTTTGTCCCTAACCGCGTTACCGGTAAAATAACAAGGCCTCATCAACGGGACGGACTAAAGGCAAAATATTCTACCTTATGTCCTCAACAGCACAAGCCTAACGAAAAATACCGGGTCAAAAGATCGACCGGTGTTTCAAACATAACAACAGAGATTCAAGATAAGTATCATCAACATGGCAGACTCGAGAGAAATTTAACCACAAGTTCCCGATAACGCTCTTAAATAGAAGGAATACTAGTCATTAATAATTACCGATATCTCATAACCACCACACAACAATCTCTACATAACATTACCAAACAATGACAGGGCGAACTCGGGAACAAATTTGTCATAAACCCTCAACAACATTCTTAAATAGGAGAAATGCCGGTTACCAATAAGTGCCGACATTACACTACAACAACGCATCATCTCTACGTAACATCATTAATCAACGACGAGGCAGACTCGAGAGAAATTTTACCACAAGTCCTCAACAACGTTCTCAACCTAGAAAAAAATTGGCAATCAATAATTTTTGACATCTCACAACAATCCCTACACAACATCATTACCAACGTCAGGTATGCTAAGCGAATCGAATCATAACATACTAGGACACAAATTATTCTTACCAAACTTCCTTGATGGGGGGGGGGGGCGTACTAAGGGAAAGTATTCTACCTTAAGTCCTTAACAACATAATTCAAACAAACGAATACCGGTCACAGTGACTAAAGGTGTCCAACCATGATAACAGGAGTTTAAGATAAACATCCTCAACATGGCATGCTAATCGAAACAATAAGCATAATAGACCCGCATTTTCCTTACTTCATTGGCTTATAGCCACAGGAACTCGCAACTTCTGATTGCAACCAGTGACATCACCTAGTCAAATAATATCCCGCTCGTTAAACATCATTTAAACATATATGAGCTGTTTATTCTACCTTTCCCATTTTACCGTTCATAATGTCTTACGACAACTAGATAATCCGATCCGATAGCAGGATCCTTAACCTAGAGTTATTGATGCATTAGCGATAACAACCCCCCTCATTTAAACGTATAAACACCATTCCTCACATCCCACCACCCCGGACGCTTAATAACGCGCATTCCCAAAAATTTAGCACCAACATGGAAAATTATCAAAATACCCCCTGATGGCCGCTACACTACCAACACCCAAAAACTGCTTCCAACCCACTTTTTAGATGTATTACATCCATTTTCGGACCAAAAAGTCTCTCGAAAATCTTATAGAAAAATTATCAAAATACCCCCTCTAGGTGGCAAATTACCAAAATACCCCCTAAGGGTCACTACCAGCCCAATACCCTAAATTAGCTTTGAAACAACTTTTTTAATGTCTTACACCCTTTCCTAGACCAAAAAGTCATTTGAAAAATTTTATCGAAAAAATTATCAAAATACCTCCTCTAGGCAACAACAAAATGCCCCCTGGCGATTCACGGCATAAAAAAAAAAATCTCAAAAACACCTAAATGTCCCGAAATCATTTTTGGGCAAAAAACATTATAGAGAATTTTTGCCTGAAAATCCCAAAACGGTGTTCGGACCTAGCGCTTAAAAGCCAGTTCGCCCAAAAATAGTTATGAAATTTGGAACAGCATGAAATTTTAGAAAATGAAACATCTTAGCATCGTAAGGTCATAAAAGTTTTGCACGAAACTACATTAGTTTGCTATCTTAAATTTCATTGCAAAGTTTCATAATAACTGTATTTGTTAGCCCCTTTCCCGACCTCGAAAAAATTTGAAAATTTTCCATCAGTACTGGTCTCCTCAAAATAATTAGGGTCTCTTTTTTGTACTTTGGCTAAATCTGACTCTAACTATTTTTTTAAAGATTTGAATCAAAACTGCTTAATTAATTTTATACTTAAGTGACAAAACAGTCACTATTCAAATTACTACACCTACTATTTCCCCTTCAAAACACACTCCTTCTTCAACCTTTTTCCCTCTGTCGAATCTCAAGTACACCCCCGGCAACCCACGCTCACTGTCACGCCCCACCATCCCATAACCCCTCATACCCTGTAACCCATTTAAAACTCACAATTACACAGACACACACACGCGCGCGCGCTACACTACACATACCCGTAACACACCCACACACACAGTCACTTAGAACACACACTGCACAGCCACACAACACACACTTCCCACACAAACACACACACAAACTCTTGGTAACCCACTAAAACTCTTACCCTTTCCCTCATAAGCTTGTATATACACAATACATAACACAATTTCACCATAATACACACCCCCAAATACATACTCACACACAACAACACATACAAATCCACTGAGCAAACCTCCAACTGAAAATACCTACAGAATTTACACAATTAATAGTCCACGAAAGAGATATTACCCTTTTACGGTTTATAGTTTTTTCTTTCTTTCTTTCTTCTTCTCCCTTCTTCCTCTTTTCTTTCTCTCTTCTCCCCTGTTTCTCTTCTTCCTTCTCTCTCTGTTCTGTTTTCCTTTCCTAAGCACTATTTTTTCTCTATATTCTATCCTCTCTTTGATTTTCCTTAATTGCATTCCTCCCCTCCCCCCCCCCCCCCAAAAAAAATGAATCCTTTTTATGTCCTTTGTTCAATCTCTATCCATCCATTAGTTTTCATTTAATTTGCTTAGTCATCATACACTCATATATGAGGTGGCTTTTTTTGAACCATTTTCTCCAAGGTTTTGACACCTAATGTCAACTTCTAAAAGATTGCAATTTCGCCCCTAGAGTTTCCAAAATTACATTTTGACTCCATGATTTTAGTAAAATTACACTTTGACCCCAAGGCCACACTAACCCCTCATTTAACTCCCTAACACTTAATTATCACCAAAATAATGCTACTTAATAAAAATAGACCCTTCAATTAATCTAATTCATGGTTAGATTAATTTTTGATATTTTCAGGGTATATCCTACCCCCTTAAGCAAATTTCGTCCTCAAATAGGGACAACCCTCATCCTGCAAATAGATGTGGATATCATTACCGCATTAACGCCTTGGGTTTCAAAGTGGCATCCTCTACCGCATGATTTCCCCAATTAACTTTGACTACCAACATCAACGTAAAATATGTTCCTCTCTATCAATCACCTCATCGGTGCCTCCTGCTACTAGATATTATCTCAAATTTCAACATGTTCCAACTGGATCCCATGTATAGGATTGGGACCATGCTTCCTCAACATTGACACGTCATACACGTTATGCAATTGACTTAATCCTGGACGTAGATCAAGCCTGTATGCTATCTTCTCAATCCTAGGTAGGATTTTAAAAGGTCCGATGAATCTCGGACTTAAATTTCTCCACTTTCTGAGTTACTCGATTCCCTTCCACGGTGATATTTTTAAAGGTATTAGGTCACTTACCTCAAACTCTAACATTATATGCCTCTTATCAATATAACTTTTCTGCTGGTTTTGCATAATACAAATTCTCTCTTGAATAACCTTCACCTTATCTTCAATTGCTTTGCACCATTCCATGTGGGACAGTATTCATTCCCCAGCCATGATCCAACAAATAGGCGTTCGACATCTTCAACCATACAACACTTCATAAAGAGCCATTTTTATGCTCGACTGATAACCATTGTTATAGGAGAATTCAACTAAGGGTAATTGTTCACCCCATGCTCTGCCAAAATAATTAATGCATGCCTTCAACACTCTTCCAATATTTACATCGTACGTCCTGATTGGCCTCGATTTGAGGTAAAAGGCCATCCTTATGGTCAACTTCGTTCCCATTCTTCTTGAAAACTTTTTCAAATTCTAGAGATGAACCTTGTATCTCTGGTGGACACAACAGTTATTGAACTCCATCACGACTAACCACTCACTTAATATAAGTTAGGGCAAGTCGTTCAGAAGAATATTCTTCCCAGATAGAATAAATCAGGACGTCTTAGTCAACCTATCCACTACAACCCAGATAGACTTATATCTCTTAGTTGTTCATTGTAACCTTGATACCAAAATTCATTGTAATGTGTTTCTGCATCCACTCAGGTATAAAGAGTGGTTACAACTATCAGGCGATCTTCTTATGATCCACTTTTACCTGTTTTCAAGTCAAACATCGGGATACAAACTTTGATATATCCATCTTCATCCTAGGTCACCAAAATTCCTTGGGTTTTAACTTAGGGTATTCGTCTCCCGTGAGTGAATCAGCACTTAAAACTATGAGTACGCTTCACAATTTTTTTTTCAATTCATTACTTAGCACAACATATATCTGACCTTCATATTCGTAATTACCATCCTCATCAAAATCGAAATTTCCTTCTCATTTCTTTTGAAATCTCGCTGGATTTCATGTGTCTTTTCATCTTATCTTTGAGCTCCCTTGATCCAATCAAGAAGCGTCAGTCATATTTTTATGTGAAACAAGTTGTTGCTTCCTTTTCTCCTTACTCAAACTTGGAGTTCGAGTTTACTGACATCCTTAATGATAGCCTTTGGCTTAGTAATCATCGCAGCCAGTTTTCCCCAATAGAGCATCCTAAAGAAATTCTCAAAAAATCTCCTGTAGCCTCCGGCTGAACTTAGGAAGTTAGTAATCTCAATGCGGTGACGTTCCTCATTTTGTCACCTTTTCAGCTTTTCCCGGATCTCCTAACCTGCTTTCGCATCAACCCCATATGTCCAGATTACCAAGCCAAATTCATGTTCCTTGAATTTGACATACAACTTTGCTTTCTTAAAATTTGCCAAACTTGCGATCGCGCAAGCTCTTCTTTGCATGCCATTCATAAGGTCATTAATGAGGCGATAACACAATGATCAAGTACTCTCAAAAGACTTTATTCATGAAATTCATAGATGCCATAGGGGCATTAGTTAATCCATATGGTATTACCAAGAATTCATAATGCCCGTCTTTGTTTCTAAAGACAATCTTGACAAGTTCATCCTTCTTTACTCTTAACTGGTGATGACTAGTTATAAGATCAATCCTAGAAAGAAAACCCTTAACACCGTGCAATTGATTAACATGTCATTTATATCAGGCAGTGAATATTTATTCCTAACTGTCACTTTACAACTCCAATAATCTACACGTAGTCTCATACACCCCTCTTTTCTTTTTTTTTTGCTTTCAATTACCATCACCCTCCTATAGAGCAACTCCTTATAATTTGTCCTGGCAGTTAACATTTGAAACAACCCCTTTGATTCATCTTGCACAGTAGCTCAGTGGCTTACTCCCATACGTAAGACATCTTTCAATTGCCTTAGCATAGTCTGTACCTTCGTGCCTCGATCCGCACCATCTGCACTTTCTATTTTCTCTTCTTTGTCCTGAACTTCATCCAGACTATCCTTCATTTATTCGCTTCTTACTTTTCTTTCCACTTTTTTAGTTTCGATCCTGGATTCTACTTCTTTTCTGTCCTTGCTCCTTTCTTTCTTCTCATACCTCTTTATTCTCTGCCTCCACCACTCTATTTTTATGCTACTTCTGTAGCAATTCCCATAAGAGCCTCTTTACTTTTTCTTAAAGGATGATTTCAAACCCTTCTCAATTTGTTTGCCTTTCACATTTTTCTTTTATCACTTGATAAAGGCAAAATAGGCCAATTCACCAAATTCCTTGATATACGTTTTCACCTTTCTATCTTTCTATTTTAACATGAGAAACATGTCTCCAACTTACTCTACAATTTAAGCAGAAAATTTTTATCATCAACACGTTACCTGAACCTATTCCAAGTAATATAGGCTTGATAGGTCCTCTTACTGTCCTCAACTTGCTTGTGCACGTACTTTTAATCACTTGTAACCCCCTTTTTATGTATGGCTGGCAAAAATCACCTTCCAATGTTTCCCCACATCTTGTTACCTCAACTACCTTCTCCATCTCTCAATTCCATGTAGCTGTCTAAGCTAGACCATTTCCTTCCCATGAGACTCCACTCGGGCGGGCATCCTGGAAGTTCTGAGATCTACATTTTTTTTCTTCCTTTTACTGGGGCTGTCATAATAGCAGCCACCGGTTGTACCATTGGAACTCCTAGGATCATTTTGTAGAAGTCACGCTAGCACTTTCTCAAGGTCTTCTTGACCTAATGCAGCTCCCGGCGTATTCCTTCCACTTATGTCCTCGACATTCACCATAATCACTTCTGTTGAGGGTCCTCTTGATTGGGAACCCTCTCTCATCTTTCCAAGAAAGAATAACACAATTTTAAAATTGTGAACTATAATAACAGCTTTCATGCTCACACTACTAATGATTTTCATCATTAAACAAAAATTTTCTGCTATAGTATTTAAACTATACTAGTTCCGCATCGCCAATCTCTTTCTCAATAACAACTTTAGGTTCAATTACAAAAGTAGACTCCGCTCCTACTCGTACAATCGTCAATCTAGGAGAAGTCGTAATGCTACTTCAATAATTCCAGGCCTCAATGACTCTCATTTAAAATAAGTTGTCGTATGTCCTTAGACAAAGCCCTATGAGGTGGGCAGTCACAAACAACATGCCATACCTTTTGGACAATTTGTTACTGGAATCTATCATCTCCATTAATATTTAATTCGATACTTACTTCTTGTCCTCTCATTCAACTTTCAGTGTCTCGATCGTTTAGTTAACATCGCTAGTTTGAGACTCGAACTTACTTGTCGATTAGCCCATTTTTCCTCATCATTTGGAAGTACCTTTTCTTCCAAAGCTCATCAAAATTCTACTCCTCTTACCCTCGGCTGCTCATTTCTTCGTTCATGGTTTACACAATAAAAGTGTTCAACCTTATCCATCTCTCCACTAGGTCCATTGAATTCAATTCCTACCGGACCTTCATCTAGTTCTTTCAACTCTAAATCCATCTTAGCTAGAACTTCCTCAACGTCCTTTTAGGATCCGACACTGCAACCTTATCATCATAAAACCACTGTTTCAAATCTAAGTCAACCAATTTCTCTTCCATTCCCTGCAGTAATAGCAAGAATGCTGAGGTAATAACATATATGCCTTAGCCAACCTAGGCCCACATATCTCACCTATTACCCTAGTACAGCCAAGTTATCAAAATTCTTCTTCTACTCCTCTCATTAACAACTTAGCCATTCCATCAGACACTAAAGTCTACAGAATCATGTGCCTAAGCTCTGATACCAACTTGCGACACCGTCAACCCTGTTGACATCACCGGGCTGAGTTATCGATCATAATTACAATCAACACTACGCAAAAAATAGAGCAACTACACCTTCATACATCATTAAGCGCTCCAAAATGCGCCCTTACAAAATTTTTTTTACAAACATACATCATATTACAACGGAAGACTTTCAAGTCCTTAAGTAATGTAAACACTACAACATGTTACACGACTATAGTCATGTAGTTCCTCTCAATATCTCCCACAGCTCAACCCTTACCTTACCTTTTCTAACTTGTCTCACCTCACTTAACTTTTCTAGCTTTTTGCTTCCTTTCTCTTCAAGAGACTCAGAGGAATAATAATCATCACAATGATAACAATAAATCAAGAGTTTACAATAAATTTCAGCATCAATGTAATTTGTTAAATGATATTTTTTTTAACGTATTAACACTATTCCTCACTTTCCACTACCTCGGACGCTTAATAACGCGCATTCCCTAAAATATAGTGCCAACATGACAAATTACCAAAATACTCCCTGATGGCCGCTATACCACCAACACCAAGACTACTTCCAAACCACTGTTTAGATGTATTACATCTATTTTCGGACTAAAAAGTCCCTCAAAATTTTTTAGGAAAAATTATCAAAATACCCCCTCTGGGTGAAAAATTACTAAAATACCCATTCGTAGTCGTTACCACCCCAATAACCCAAATTTGCTTCTAAAGATCTTTTCTGATATCTTACACCCTTTCCTAGACCAAAAAGTTCTTCGAAAATTTTCGTAGGAAAAATTACCAAAATACCCACTCTGGGCGACAAATTACCGAAATGCCCCTGGGGATTCCCGGCAACGGAAAAACCTCAAAATTAAGTATCCTGAAATCATTTTGAGCAAAAAAACTATTTTGGAGAATTTTCGCTCAAAAATCCCGAACTGGTATCCGGACAGAGCGCTTAATAGCCAGTTCGGCCAATAATAGCTATCGACTTCAGAATGGTATGCAATTTAGGAAATTGAACATCTCAGCATCTTAGGGTCCTCATAAAATTTTCACACCAAACCGTATTAGTTTGCTATTTTAAATTTCACTACAAAACTTTTATAATAACTGCCTCGGTTAGCCGCCTTCCCGAACTCAAAAAAATTTGAAGTTTTTCCAAAGTACTGGTCATGGGGTCTCTTTTTTGTACTTTGGCTAAATCTGATCCGAACTATTTTATAAAAATTCAAATTGAAACTGCTTAATTAGTTTTTTACTTTTAGTGACGAAAACAATCACTATTCAAATAACTTCACCTACTATTTTCCCTTCAAAACACACATCCTTTTCAACCTTTCTCCCTCTGCCAAAGCTCAAGTTCACCCCCCATCCCCAACCCACTCACATCCACACTATCATGCACCAGCGTCCCATAACCCCTCATACCCCTTTTTAACCTCTTTAAAACCCACCATTACACGTATATTTGCACCATTACACAATCACACACACACACACACACACACACACTACACCTACTCATAACATACCTGCACACACAATCGCTTAGAACACACACTCCACAGTCACACTGCATAGTCACACAACACACCCTTTCTTCCTAAGCTCCTATATACACAATATATAACACTCCCCGAACACATTCTCACATACAGCAACACATACATATCCACTGAGCAAGCCTCTAACCGATAATACCCACAGAACTTGCACAATTAATAGTCCAAGAAAGAGATATTACCCTTTTAGGGTTTAGAATTTTTTTTCTTTCTTCTTCTCCCTTCTTCCTATCTTCTCCCCTGTTTCTCTTCTTCTTTCCCTATCTGTTCTGTTTCTTTTTCCTGAGAACTGTTTCTTTTCTCTATTCTATCCTCTCTTTGTTTTTTCTTAATTACATCCCCTCCATCAAATCCATTTTATTTCTTTTGTTCAATCTCTATCCATCCATTAGTTTATCATTTAATTTACTTAGTCATCATACACTCATATAGGGGGTGGCATTTTTTAACCATTTTCTCCAAGGTTTTGACATCTAGTGTCAACTTTTCAAAATTTGAAATTTAGCCCCAAAAGTTTCCAAAATTATATTTTGATGCCACTATTTTAGTAAAATTACACATTGATCCCAAGGCCACACTAACCCCTCATTTAACTCATCACCAAAATAATGCTACTTAATACAAATAGCCCCCTTCAATTTATCTAATTCACAGTCAGATTATTTTTTGGTATTTTCAGGGTATCACATGGTTATTGAGAGTGAGAGTGGTAATTAGGCCTTCTTAATAATTGTAATTTTTTTCAATTTCTTGAGCGATAAATGATCCCAATATCCTTGCGATAATATAGGAAAAAACTTAATTTTGACCATAATACCAGCATAAACCACTCTTGAAACCCACGAGATTTTTTGGGTAAAAGGTCCCATGTGTGTGTATTATTATCTCATCAAAATTATATAAATTTTTCTGAGTTTCCTATACATCTCCTATACATTCCTTTCTCTGTTCCTTATGCTCCTGACTTCTAGAAAGAGTCAGCTGGTCTTGTTTTTACTGAGGAGCTGCTTGTCTATGCCCCATGCTTCACAAATTACTTGATTGGCCCAATTATCCATGGCTTTCTTCCAATTGTAAGTCCTGTACCTCACCCATTGTTGTATCACAATCATGCTTGCCTGTGCTGAAGCCTTTTGATCTTTAAAAATCCTTGCATTCCTCTCTTGCCAAATTCCATTGCATGTTACAGCCACTGCTAATTTACCTATCTTTGCTTTAAGACTCTTACCTCCGAAGGTTTTACAGGCATATTCCAACATCTGCTTCCATGTAGTTGGGCTTTTATTCCTCTGTATCTTATTGAAAACCAAGGTCCATAATTCCTGAGTAAAAGAGCATTGCCAAAACAAATGGTCTTCATCCTCAGGTTATAGGGAACATAAAACACATGTATTTTCTGATAAGATATTCCATGCCTTGAGTTTAGTTTTGGTTCTGATTCCTCCATTGCATAAGAGCCATAGCATCATGGAACATCCTGAGATATGTGTTGGGAACCATAAGAGTTTCCCCCAAGGAACTACTGGTGCCTTAGACCTTATTCCCTCCTATGCAGTCCTAATGTTGGACTGCTTATTAGCATTTAAAGTCCACATTACTTCATCCTCAGTCAAAATGTTAGGCCTAGGGATTTCTGAAAGTGCAGAGTTGAGGTCTTTCAATGCTTGAGACCTCAGTGATGGTAACTGCCATCCTTCATTGTGAATGATTTCACATACTTTAGCATTCAAACTCAGGCATGAGTCATACACAATTCTCTGTCCATAAACATCCAATATTGTACCATTAGGTAGCCACCTATCCTTCCACAGCCAAACCTTAGTTCCATTTCCCACTTGATAATGAAAAAATTGGGCAAATATAGCTCTAATCTTCATGATCTTACACCATGTCCATGACAGATTTGTAGGAGATTTAAATGAAACCCGAGAGATTTTAAAGTTTCATATGTCATATTTTCATGTTGACCTTGCACCTATTTTCTTGCTGGTAAATAAGCTGTCTTATATTGCTTTTTGCTTGTTTATTATTACCTTTTTGTTCAAAAAGTTAAAAAAGTGTGGAACAATTGAATTGTCCATCTATTGAATGAGTCACATGCTAAATATGATTTGTTTTCAGGAAAACCAAGGGCATACACCTATTCAATAACACAACATTGATCATAATTCCCAAGACTCCATGTCCTACTTCCATGAATGACTTCAGACCTATAGCTTGTTGCGATGTCATATAGAAATGCATATCCAAAGTGCTTTTTGCAAGAATTAAGAAGGTGCTACCAGGCCTTATTAGCTTAGCTCAAAGCAATCTGCATTTGTGGAAAATAGGAGTATTACAGATAATATTTTACTGATGCAGGAATTGGTGAAGAACTATCATAGACAAGGAGGGCCTCCTAGACATGTAATGAAGATTGACATCCAAAAGGCCTATGATTCAGTGGGATGAGGCTTTCTTAAGGCTATAATGGAGGTGATGTAGTTCACAACACAATTTACTGAATGGGTTATGCAATGTGTGACAATAGTAAGGTTTTTAATTAATCTTAATAGGATTAGGGAAGGGTATTTTGCTGGGGCTAAAGGATTAAGGCAAGGGGACCTTATTTCCCCTTACTTATTCTTGTTAGTACTGGAAGGTCTATCTGCCATTCCAGACTCATACACTGCACAACCTGGATTCAAGTATCATCCAAGATGCAAAGACCTGTAAATTACACATTTTTGTTTTATAGATGACTTGTTCTTATTGGCCATCACAGATCAAACCTCACTCACTCTATTGAAGCAAGCCTTACTTGAATTTGAAAGCATATGAGGGTTATCTCCTAACATGTGGAAAAGTTCTATCTACATGGCAGGGTTAACTGATGAAATAAGGCAAGGGATATGGTTAACATCATTGGCATTCCCTTGGATGCTCTCCCAGTCACCTATCTTGGAGTGCCATTAATCTCGACCATGCTCCAATGCAAGGATTGTACTATATTGGTGAAAAATCTCACGAAGAAGATGTCAAGTTGGACCACAAAATGCTTGTCTTATACCGAGGAAGAATTTAGTTAGCTATCTCTGTGTTGATGAGTATGCAAATCTACCGGTGCTCTATTTTTATTCTACCTCAAAAAGTGATAAAGCAAATTAAGGGCAAAATCATATCATTTATATGGCATGGAAAAGATGTGAGATGTAGAGGGACAAAAGTGTCTTGGAAAGAGGTATGTTTGCCAAGGCAAGAAGGTGCAACATGCAAGCACTTATGGGATCTTTCACATAAGAAGGACTCATTGTGGGTTAAGTGGTGCCACATTTATATAATAAAAGGGCAACATCGATGGACATTTAAACCCCTTGTGAATTTGTCATGGACATGGTGTAAGTTGATTAAGCTCAGAAGCCAAATGCAGCAGGTCTGCACATATCATATTGGAGGATGGGAAAGAGCTTGGCTATGACTAAACAAATGATTACCAGGTGGTCCTCTAATTTCCCAATTAGGATAGAGAGTACTATATCATGCTGGATTGAGAAGTAATTTCAAGGTTTTAAACATTATTGAAGGTAATGCTTAGAGATTGCCACCTCTCAGAACTAAAGCAGCCATAAATGACTGGTGGAAAATTATATAATTTGAGAGCCATATTCCTAAGTTTCATGTGATCTTTAGTTAATATGCAAAGGAAGTCTTAGTACCAAAGACAAGCTGAAGAAATGGAATCTAATTCAGGATGATAGCTGTAGCCTTTATGGCCAACATCAGGAGAATGTTGATCATTTGTTCACTCAGTGCCCCTATGCTAAAGAGTTATGGGAAATGATCCTTGAGAAGCTGGGAATAAGAATAGACTGAACAACATTAAAGGAATAAAAGGACTCTTGACCAAAAAAAAAAGATCTATTTTCACTTAGGAAAGCCTAATCATTAATTTTTCTTCTGATTTATGAGTTTTAGTAATTAATATGTCCTTGTAATGCATTATTAATATCTGTTGCATACCTTAACCAAACTGCACAAATTTGAGTCATTTGATATTGCATTACTTTCTCTTTTTATGATGGCTGGATTCATTATGGCTTCTGTGTTTTGTTTCACATACTAGGTCCTCGACTAAACAAGGGCTGTAAACACGCCATTTTTTTAGTCATTAATAATCAAATAAATAATGAGCTTTATTACTTGTTGGATTGCATTATTGAGTTTAGGCTTCGTAATGTGACCTAAGTAATTAATTTGATCCAGTCCAGTTTCATTGTTTAAGACTAGTAAACCTTCATGACCAGTCCATCAGTCTAGTCCAATTGCATGTTCAGTCCATCAGTTCAGTCCAATTGTGTTAAGTCCAGTCCAGTCCAATCAATTTAGCCCAAATTAATTAGCCCTGACCATTGGATAACTAGCCTACTTAGTGAACGTTTAACCCAAGTTAAGGTCAAGAGATTATGATTGATTAAATGACTTGGAAATGTCTTGTGATTTATCTTTGATTCATGTGATTGATCCTTCATTTATATGAGATATAGAGATAATTTTTGAATCTGTTACATCCCATCAAATCAAGTGAATGATAAATACCGAATTAAGCTCAGATAATATCTCAAAATTTAGGAAAAAAATATTTTTAAATTATGGGATGAACGGGCCGATTTTCAACAAAGCGGCCAGTTAGTTGACTTTTGTCAAGACACAATTAAATATTCTGTCTTGTTTCAAATCAGAGATTGACATGGTCATCTTTACCATTTCTGGCATCCCAAGCCACTATAAATAGGGCCCTGGACTTATATTTTCAAGGACAAACTTTTTCTCCCTAGACCTTTTATACTATTTCTTTCATAAAAGTGGTAGATCATCTCTAAGAGAAATTTAGCACTTCATATTCATTTCTATATACACAAGTCAGTGCATCATGGATTCATCATAAGGAGTTCTGAAGTCTCCTAAGCCAGCGCCTTCTCGAGGTACATTTATAGTTTTCTAGATTAGCCTAGATAATAGCAGTCTAGAGCATCTTCCATTTCCCGTAGTCACATTCTATTAAAAAAACAACAAAAAGAGTCTTTTCACGTTTTGGTCTAGGTCTAAGTGCCAAAATGTAGAATACTTTCCATAGGACTAAAGTCAACTACAGTGGTTTTGATTCCGATTAGTCCAATCAGATACATAGGAGATTCGACCCCTGATATTCGAATGCTTTTGGCATTTTCATGTTATATGAATTTTAAACTTTATGAAATGGGTTTGAAAAATGCCATCTTGAATGGGGTCATTCAGAAAGAAGTTTGTATATTCTTATTGTCCAAATCTATGTTGATGATATAATTTTTGGAGCCACTAAGGATGATCTGTGCAAAGAGTTTTACTGAGAATATGCACAGAGAATTCAAGATGAGTATGATAGGAGAACTTACTTTCTTCCTCGACCTTTAAATCAAGCAATCAAAAGAAGAAATCTTCATCAATCAATCAAATACACACGTGAGCTTTTAAAAAGGTTTGGTATGATAAGCCTAAACCTAGAGGTACTCATATCTCTCTTAGCGTCAATCTTGTTAAAGATGAAAATGGTAAAGCTGTCGATCACAAACTCTATCACGGCATGATTGGTAGTTTGTTATATATTACGGCTCAAGGCCTGATATCATGTTTAGTGTATGTATATGTGCCCATTTTCAAACTTGCCTCAAAGAATCCCATCTTACAGCAGTCAAATGCATATTTAAATACTTATATGGGACTGCAAATTTGGGACTGTAAATTTGGGACTTTGGTATCCGCAAAATTCTTCTTTTGATTTAGTCGGGTTTTCTGATTCCGATTACGCTAAATGTCTAGTTTATCATAAAAGCACCAGTGGTACTTGTCAATTCCTTGGTGAATTGCTTATGTCCTGGCATATTAAGAAACATACATCTACCGAGGCAGAATGTGTTGCACCTGGTAGTTTATTGTGCTCAAGTTCTTTAGATGCGTCGAACTTTACGGGACTGGTATTTTCTTAGATAATATTCCTATCTATTGCGATAGTGGTAGTGCTATTGATATCAGTAAAAATCATGTTCAACACTCTCGCACAAAGCACATCGATATCCATCACCACTTTTTTGGAGACAACGTTCAGAATGGATTGATAGAACTCAAGAAAGTAGGTTCAGGAGATCAGCTTGCAGACATCTTTACAAAACCCTTAGCTAAAGCTAGTTTTTGTTCTCTCCGGCGCAGCTTAGGAATGTGCCCAGTTAGATGTCGTCGTATTTGACTTCATCCTTGATTTATCTCGCTCTATCAAAATCGTGTATTTCTGTCCATCTCTTCAGATTTCTCTCGACTAAATGCATTCTTTTGATGGAATTGTCTGTTAACTGTTATTTTTCTTCTGTTTTTTTAATTCGAACGAATGTGGATTTTATTTGAATGAAACATTTCAGTTAAATATCTCTTCCAATTGACTGAATAATCAAATGAAATCTCAGGCTGAAGTTACCTCTCTGAATTTTCTAGTCGAAGGTAAACGCCATTCCCTTCGAATGAAAATTAATTCGGTCGAGTAAAAACTGGTTTCATTTGGATGAAACCTATCACTTGCAATTGCTTTTTAACCTTTCAAGTTTTCATTCGACCAAAACCCCTTTCATTCGAATGAAATGACTTCATCTATAAATACTCTCTTCACTTTTCACTGTTTACTTTTCACAGTCTTCACGTCATTTTCACAAACCTTTTTCATCTTTTCAACCTCTTTCTCTCTATTTCTTGTCTTCATTTGCCATGGACAGACCATCCACACACTGACCACGTTCAAGACATCGTCTCGGACTTCAAGAAGATAGTGACAGTGAACCTGAAGTTATCCAGGTCCCCACTCATCGCAGCACTCGTTCCTCCTCTCAACCAACTGTTCCTGCTGCACTTGCTCACTCAGTCGCTTCTGCTGATCTATCTCCTTTAACCATTGTCCACAACACTCCAGGTACTAATCTTCCATCCTCCTCTTTCTCCTTTACCTGTCCACTATCCACCTATCCCTACAACTCATCTAATGATATCCATCATTTCTCTCGTTTTTTTTTGAAATAGTTGAAGACCAAGTAAACTACTATAAACATTTTGCTAGTCGCGAAATCATCTAAGGTCAACCATCTGATCTTGATCTGATGACACAACTTGGTGTTACTCTTTTTTTTTTCAAATGGGGTGTACATCTCTCGTTACCACACCTACAAAATGCTACCCCCATTTAGTCCAAATGTTTTATGCCAACGTGACATACAACTCAACCACTTCCATCTCTCTCCATACTTTCATAAATGGCTTGTCTATTTGGCTCACCACCTCTTCTCTAACCAAAATTCTCATGTTTACCAACCAATCGTCCCTTGTTGTGTATCCGGGAAATTTATGGGCTACCAGCGGTGTAATGCCCAGAACCTAGGGTTAGTCGGTTAATATTACTTTAGCAACAATTTCTATGAGTGATCTTCTTTTGAGTTCTTAGGGACGATTGGCTTGAGCAATATTATCAGTGACAAATTAAATACCACTAGCTGCAGATAAGAAGAGGGTGCAAGAGAGAAGTAAATGAAACTTAGCCGGTGAGGCTCGAGAAGCTATAAAAAAATTAGAGTTTAGTATATAATTAACATTATATCTTTTTGAGCTATTTATATATGGCAGAGAAAGATCTATGGAGAAAAATACAGGATCTTGAAATGATTGAGAGATATTTTAGGAGGAAAAAAAAGGAGAGTTTGGAGGCAATTAAGAAATATAAATAGAAACGTACATATATAATCTATCTCTCTGTGTGTGTGTGTGTGTAAATAAGTAAAATAAGATTAAAGAGTCAAAACAAAAAAAAAGAAAGAAAGAAACGGCATAGAGAAATAGCGGATGGAAACAGAGAGTGCAGAGGAAAACAGAAGAGAGAGCATATCGGGAGAGGCAGTGGCGCCCTTCACCAGCGATGGACACCGACCAAGGACAACTGTGGAATGGACATCCAGCGACCGCCAGGGTCAAGGGCAACAAATGCCCGCCAACAAAAGGCATTCTTCAGTCACCAATCAGCACCACCAGTGTCAATCAGCGAGCACAGGTGGGCAAATAGGTGCCTGCAGTGATAGGTGTACCAACAGTTGACCCATATTGTGGGTCTAAACCAATTGCCGCCGATGCCAATCAACGCCTGCTGCCGGTGCCTTCAATAACTTTGAAATTGCTGCCCAATGCCACCACACCCCCGGCCAATAGCAAAGGCTTCCCTTTTGCCCAAGTATAACCATCGTCGACATGCCGTCGTGACTCGACAGATTTTTACTGTCGCTAATAGAGCTACGTGGTAACACGCCTAATGAGCAAATTGGCGACTGAGGTTTCTTTATCAGCAGTTCCTTTAATCATGTATTGGGTTTTATTAGTGTGGTTGTGTTATTAGTAACGAGTGATGGTCGTGGTGGCTGCGGTCGGTAGAATTTAGGATTGTGTTGGTTAATGAGGTAATCTGTCGGGTTCAATTGTTGATAGTTTTGGTCTGTGTACGGAATTGACCAGCTATAAATGGGATGTGTTTGACTCTTCGGTTGTGGTATCTGGGTGGTTTGTATGTGTGCAGTGGTGGGTGTACAAAGCGTATGTTTGGGCTTATGCATATGTGTGGTTGATGTGAAGGATGGTGTACAACAAGGGTGCATGTGGGGCACTGTTGTGTAAGTGTATATTGTGTGAGGAGTGCGGTTATGTATGTTTGGAGGTATGGGTGAGTATGTGCAGGTGGGTGTATGTGGATTATGTGTATTAAGTTATTTGTACAGTTGTGGTAATGTATGTGCAGCGTGATTTTATGTGCAAAGAGGGCGTGTCGCAGAGGCTGGAAGGCATATGAGGGTGTGTCTGTTGAGGCCTATGTGTTGTTTGTATGTGCTCATTAATGTGTGCTAAGTAGCTTGTGGGCAACGGTTTGTAGAGAATATGTGTGCTATGTGTGTGAATGTGAACTGTGTACAATATGTACACAAAGTGTGTCTGTGTGTAACATGGTACAATATGTTTGTGTGCGTAATGTGGAGTGCAGTGTGGGGTTGATTTTAGGTGTGGAATCGTAGCGACGATGGTGGTCGACTAGTTGTGGGGTTGTTGGTAGGTTGGTTGTGGAAGCTAGCAGCCGGTGGGTTTGGTTTTGGTGTTATTGACTATGAAATGAGGGTTCAACGGTATGAGTTCAATATTGTTGATAGTTAACCGTTGTGGTTTAATGACGGTACTTATGGTGGCTGGACTGGGGCAACAGTGGTAGTGTGTATATGGCAGTGTGATTTGGGTATGGTAATATGTATAGGGTGTATTTGTGTGTGTAAATAATGTGGGTGTTGTGTATAGTAGTTGTACATGGTATAGATGTACCCTATGCATGTGTGTGCATTTTGGACAGGGAAGCACATAGGTTATATATATATATATATATATATATATATATATATATATATATATATATATATATATATATATATATATATATATATATATATATATATAGGGAGCTGATCCGTTGAGAGCGCTAGCAAAATAGGATATGTTGCAAACGCGATCTGGCCGTCCATCCCGAAAGATGGACGGCCCAGTTCTTTTTTTTGCGTTTTTTTAAGTCCGTCCGCTACATTATGTAGTGGACAATTTTTTGCATTTTTTTGACAATAATACCCTCCGGGTCTGTCCGCTACATAATGTAGCGGACAAGTTTTCAGACTTTTCTTCTCTTTCTTTCATTAATGTTCTGACTTTTTTTTCTTTCTCTCTCTCTCCTCTCTCTCATCCGCTACATAATGTAGCGGACTAATTTTCTCATGTCTCTCTCTCCCTCTCTCTCCCCAGCGAGTCTGAATCAAATGGGTAGGTGTATTCGCCGACCTCGTCACTCCTGGCAGAACACCTTCCGTCACTGCCTTCTTCCTCGCGACAGGCTCCCTCCATATTGCTGCCTTTTGCTTCGTCGGCGAGATTGTAAATCCGCTCCTGGTTCCCTGTTTCCTGAACTACCCGGATGCCACATTGACCGAATACTCCTAAACCATAAAATCATAATTCAGAGCTTCAGCAGTTTGTGCCGCACTGAAGTTCTTCAGAAGGGTATAAGTTCCAGCAACCACAGAAAACACAGCATCAGACGCATTCAGTCCAGCATAAGATGCTGGGTAAAAGTACAGACGGACAAACTTGCGTCCAGACGTCACAGGGAAACTATACGTGAACTCCGATTAAAAAATTCTAGCAGTCAAGTAAGGGACCTCAGGGACAGAAGGCTTTTGAGTAGCGGCAGAGGATGTCGACGACCTTGCACCCGCCAAAGCAAACTTTGACCCAATATCCGTGGTCCATTTCCGACCATCAGTATCGGTAGAATCCCCAGAACCCCCACAGTCCAAGAAAATCTTATCCGTGGCAACAAAGTCAGCAGCCAAACTTAACCCAATCACAAAAGCCAACAACAAAAACGACGACGACGCCGAACTTAACCCCTTCACCGCAATCTGGTATGTTCACCGGCAGCAACGATGCCGTCCCCCCGACCACCGCCTCAGCCCTCTTCGCCGCCGCCAGCGGCTTCTTCCTCGAACTCACCACCGGTTTCCTGTAGTCCGGCGAGACGACGCCGCAGCCGACCGAGCTCCACACGTCCAATTCGTCCGATTCGTCTGAAGAAGAAGCAAAGGAGGAATGGGGGAGTGGAGTGGGGACAACAAGAGAGAGAGAGAGTCTGAAAATTGATGGGAGAGGGAGAGAGTGTGTCAGCACAAAAAGAAGAAAGAAAGGACAGAGAAAAAGATAGTCAGAAAAAGTGTATCTCGACGGTCCGCTACATTATGTAGCGGATGGGCACAAAGGGTATTTTTGTCAAAAAATTGTCCGCTACATAATGTAGCGGACATACTTAAAAAAATACAAAAAAAAAGATCTGGGCCGTCCATCTTTCGGGATGGACGGTCCAGATCGCGCTAGCAAATACCCCATTTTGCTAGCGCTATCAATGGATCAGCTCCCATATATATATATATATATATATATATATATATATATATATATATATATATATATATATATATATATATATATAAAAGGAATGGTTAGCGTGAACTCTAAAAATTAACTAGGTACTATTTAGTGCAAGGTTGCTTGGTGGATTATGAAAATCGGGTGAATTGAGAGAAGCTCGGGAACTATGATGAAATGCCCGAGAATGACATGGTGAACTGGACATGAATTTCGGACAAGTTGTGTAATGGGTGGTTAGATATGGCGTCTCAGTTGTTTGAGAGAATATCCAACAGGAACTCTACATCCTCATCAACGATGCGCTTCGGGTTATAGAGATGTTGGGGGTTATGGAGACGAAAGGAATGACTTTGACGATTCTATTCGTCAGCGGTAACAACTGACTATCGCACAGGATCTTGGATCAAGGAAATGTCTCAGCGTGAAATAAGTGACCCTTTGATTCAACTAGTGTTTTTATATTTAATGTATATGTTTATCTCCTGTTAAAAAGTGGTGTTTATCAGCTTGACTGTTTTAATTATGTTTAACTGCTCTAGTTTGATTTGGCAAAGAGCTTTTAGTAGTTTATTTCTCGTTAAAAACCGGACCAGCATGTAAATGATATTTCGTTTAGAAATTGTAATGGAACTCAGATTCGAAATAGTTGGTAAAGTGAGATGTTTTTGTATTTGACGTTATTGAGAATATTTAACAACTTGAAAACTATCGAAAGGGGTGTGAGGATGGTTTGACCATAAATTGATGAGTGGTTGTGTTTATGAATAAATCAAAATGTGGTTTTGTTTATTAGATTGTTATGCTCCATATCCAACTAGAAAAAGTTGGATTTTGGGTCCTGGTCAACTAGGCTTGTATGTTGATGCACAATACTATTACTGGTGGTTTGCCCTTACGTTCAAAGAATATTTATCCCGGGTATAGGAGGGATTTCGAGCCCTAGTCAGGGGGGCTTGTACACTGACTGCAGCATATTATTTGAGATGATGTTGGGATAGAACTATTTGTCGTGAGGTTTTGTGCTAATGATTTTATGCCTCGGTTTTGATTAATGTACTCTATTTCCTTTTAATGGATGATTACTAACTCTATGATTTTATATTTCTCAATGTTGCTATAATATAAGGTAAGTTATTTTTTGGCATGCTAAGGTCCACCTAGTTGAATCATTGGTTACTTATTGAGCACGTGGAAGCTCACTCCTTATCATTTCAGGTTGAAGGTAAGGTGATGACGGTGATGGTGGGATCGGAGCCTTAGAGTGGACCTCCAAACACTGCATTCGACGAGTTGAGTTCTATTATAGGTGTTCTTTTAAGAAGGATTAGAATGAGATTGAATTATAGATTTTTATTTGGAGTTGTAAATGTTTAATTTTCACCGCAGTTCATATTGGTTTTAGCGAGTAAGGCCTGTCAGATCTCTGGTGGAGGGTTAGTGGGCAGGGGCCAGTCACAGGCCTACCCATGGGTTTGGGTCGTGATAGGCGGACTCTTTTTCCCTCCTTGAACAAATTCAAACGTTATACAATGACTCCACTCTCCCTTCTGCAAAAAAAAAAATGTCCTTACCGAGCTTCCCCCTTTGCATCGTGTTTTGCACTTAATTCTGACATACAACATTGTGGGTCACACCAGCTGTTACGCTACCTTTACTTATCATGCGATCATTCTCCTTACTCATTTCATTCGAGGCTCCCCTTTTAATCTTACGAGCATTATGATGATGAACATGGCTAATCGCAAAGATAAGTATATTGCCCATCTTCCCTATGGCCTTCTTCTTTCCAAAGTTTTTCAAACATTTTAACGTTCCCCCTTCCACCTCTGTCTCCTAGTGTATCCCTATTTCCTCCTCCCATTGCCTCAACATCGCCACTCTCCGTTGCGCTAACTTCATCATTAGAACAGACCCCACAACACATGCCTTGTCTCTTGAGAGGGCAGTACCGCCATAGTCACAAGCTTGACCGGCCAATTAATCAGTGTCCAAATCATGTACTCATACAAATCGACAAGCTTAATGTTCTATACTATGGTGTGCTTATGTGTGTGGTCTTACCTAGGCTATAGTTTTATCTAGGCTATAGTTTCCTAGCTCGAGTAATTTTTCTTCAGTTCCCTTTGATCCTTAGGGTAGAATATACATACATACATATGAATAAATATAACATAGTAGTAAATACTATGAACAAACTGTTTGTGTGTGTGAGAGAGAGAGAGAGAACCGATTCACATCTACCAGTAAAGAAATAGCTATTTCTCTACCACCCATCTAGCCACCCATGTATAGTCGTGGACGACCAGACTATGTTCCAACTCGCTTAACCGCCACTCTTTATAGCTGTTAGTCATTTTTCCCAAAATACCCCTCGCAAACACCAACTCAGTTATATCCCATCTAACCGCTACAAAGAGTAACGGTTTGGACAGATTCTGAGCTTCCCTTGACCACAAATTTTTGTAGCGGTTGGACAGATTCTAACCTTTCATCTTCTACTCCACGCCCAGACATCAAATCCCCATTTCCATTGAATTTTAACCTAATCTAGATCAATTAAATTGGTAAAAATAATATGTTACACAACATTCATTTACCATGTCAATGAACAAATCAATGGAAACAAAAAAAGATGAAACAATATTGTTGGACAGTGGCTTTTGCAAATACAGCACCGCCGCCGCTGTATGCAAGTAGTGGTGGTGTCAGCAGTGTCCGACATACATTGCTGCCAGCCGCATCACAATCACCAAAAAATCTACCCATTCACCCCCAAAAAAATCCCAAGACCAAAAAACTCAACAACCAGTGTACCCACGGGCCTATAGCCACCCAACCAACACATCTCATAGCCGGCCACTATTATCCACCTGGTAGCCACCGCACCCACAACCACCGCCATACCCACCCACTATAACCACCAAACAACCTACCCCTAACAGCACCCACCCATGAACCTTTCTTCTAATTCCACAAATCTAGAGAGAGGAGAGAGAAGAGATAACCACCACCCCACAACCCCACGTCATTATCTGCATCTCAAATCACTTACAATACTGCATAGATCCAAGCTAAAATCACTGAGATCTACAATACATCCGAGCCAAAACCACCAAAATGGTGACCGTCGGTGGTTTTGGCTCATATCTCGAATGGATCTCGGTGGTGGCTATGCTGATGCCGTTATTCCTTATGGTAAGGATTATGGTGTTATGATGGTGGCGGGCAAGGTGAGGAGTGGGGTGATTTTGGTCGACAAGGTGAGGAGTGGGCACTAGGCAGTGATTGAAGATATATGAGAGTGAATGAGTGAGAGAGAGAGAGAGATCAGGAAGGAAAAGAAGTAGAATGAAAGTGAAGTGAATGATGGGAAATTCTGGAAAAAAATGTTAACTGCTACTCTTTGTAGCGGTTACGCAAATTTTATGTAATCTAGGCCATCCACGATCACACGTGGATGGCTGGATGGTGGTAACGAGCTCTGGACTCGGCTGTACACTCTGGTATCGGGACTAATCTGGAGAATTCACTCAAACCCCAATGGCTGAAGAATACCCTCACCTCCATGACCTTCCCTGGATTCTTAAAGATATGCAAGAAAGTTTTATTACTCTTGGTCGCTCAGCAGACAAAAACGGCTACACTGTTAGAATTGCTCAAAGAGGACGTCACAAACAAATAAGATACACCCATACCACATTCGAAGCAATGGCAGATTATCTCACTCAAATGAAAGACTCCATCAAAAAAGGAACAATAATCAAGGATACGAGGCCAATACACAAGACTGGTTGAATGACTCTTAAGGCTCAACCGAGGATATTTTTCGTGGGAGCCTAATGTCACTAGGTGAAAGTTCTATAATCTACATACCCTTGTAGTCAAACCATTTGAACAACTTCCCAGTAAAGGTAAAATTACTGAGTTACCCCTCACAACTACACAGAAAGGGCCGATATGCAAGCTCGATGTGAATATCACCACGCACCTAAACATCATAAGCAGAAATGCATCACCTTGAGGCACACTATTCAAGATCTCATTGACAATGGCTTGATTAGTCCTCCTGCCAAGTCCAGTGTGAAAGAAGAACCTCCATCAGTGCACCAAGGAAACGGGGATGAGATAATCTCCTTGGGCACTAGGTCTTCTTACGTCTGATTAGGAGGAGGACATTGCATACTCAGCTGGCCAGATTGCCACAAATTAGCCAATGGACACATGCTTTCTTGATGTTTTAATTTTATCTCATTTGGTTTTCCTAGCACTTCTTCGATTATCTTTTTTTGAATTTGTTTTGATTCGTAATATAGTCGATGTTTTTGCTTAAAAGAAAATACAAAGCCCAAATTATTTTCTTTTACAAGGCAACAGACTCTGGTATTAGGGTACATCTGAAAAAGTTAAGTGGATCCCAATGGCTGAAGGATTCCCTCAGCCCAATTAGCTCATCCAAATCCTTGGTGATCTACAAATGGATTTTCAAGCTAACGCAATCGCTCAACTAGCTCAACATACCAAAATCGCCTCAAATGTAGGATTACTCATGGAAAAAGCGTAAAACAAAGAATCTAAAGAGGTACCCAAGATCGAAAAGAAAGAAGGGAGGAAAAAGGAAAAGCCTGGACTTGATGGACGTATGAATCTAATGATGAGGGATAGACTATTGCCCCAAAATGGGAGAAAACATTGGCTACGCTTCAGTCACAGATCACTAAGATGAGAAAGTGCGATGACCTAATGGACATCGATACCCTAACCATAGGCTTGGACGATAGACTCCCTCTGAAGTTTAAGATACCGAATATGGAAAAATTCGAGGGGATGACAGATCCACAGATCCATGTGAATTATGAAATTAACTGGAATCAATTAATTCAGCTCTTTTGTTAGACCATGACCGTAGCTACTGCTTGATGGTTCCTCACCCTCAAAGATTCAAGAGTGCAAACATGGGAAGATGTGGTGAAAGAATTTGCCATTCAGTAGCAGTACAATGTTGATTTGGATATTACTCGAAGAGACTTGGAGACTACCAAACAGAAGCCTAAGGAGTCAGCCTCAACCTTTATAATACGATTGAAGAATAAGGCCGCTCAGATGGTTAACTGCCCGTTGGAAGAGGAACATGTTAACATAATAAGGAACAACCTGCTACCAGTGTACCATGAGTATCTTTTTAGGCAGTGTCACTTTTTCTGACAAACACTAATAAGATCCCTAATACAAATTGAAGATGCTATTAATAAGGGAACCATTCCCTGAGAAACAAAATTGAGAGGATACACAGTCGATGGGAGAAACGCCATTGCACTGTCAAAGCCAGGTAGGGTAAATAACATCAAAAGTGCAAGGTCACAACAAGTAGTGTGGGAAGCGATTCCCAAGCCAAGACGATGGTTTGCCCGCTTAAAAGCCCAGCTAACAAATGTCTTTAACCAGTTGCTACAAGAAGTTTTGATTGCCATGTTACCACCTACCTCTGCATCTGTTGTTTCACCTGAAAGATATGATGCCCAACTTCATTCTTCTTATCATCAAAGAGCTGGTCATCACGCTGAAAAGGGCGTTGTTCTCCGTCATACCATCCAAAATTTGAGGTGAAGTGAAACCTTCTGTCGGACCCTCTATGAAGATAGAATCTTTGCCGACATACCAAGTGAGCGTAAGTGAGACATCTCTTTCGGTATTGGTACTTTCTATTAAGGATATTTTTAGCCAGATCACTTCAGCATGAGATAAGATTGGTTAGCCCTCAGATCGATGGTCAAAGACTTTCCTAGTTCCAAGCCGTGTATGATGCTGAGCCGAAACCTTGGATGGTTTTCCTAGCATTTTCTAGATTACTCTTTTTTTAATTTTTTATTTAGATTTTGGTAGCCAATTTTGTCTGATGCGGAAGATGATGAATAATAAGAAATAAAAAGTCAAAAATATTCTTTTTCCCAAAAGTCTTCTTTAGAATTAGAGTCAAATAGAGTTTGTGTTTCCAGTAGATGTAGGAGTCCATCCTTAAGAAGTCGAGAGCATGACAATTTTTAAAGCAAGAGAGAATTGCCCGATTTCATACCAGTTGGCAAATTAACCAATCACTTTGAAGAATTATACAAAAGATGCTTGTAAGTTGAAGTGGTCTATCTCTTTGACACTGCTTCTCTACACTTAGGGGTGGTGATTCACTGTCATTTCAAGCATAAATGTCATAATTTCATTCCTTCACAATTGAATGTCAAAAAACCTAATGGGAGAATTTGGTTGAAACTTAGACGTTCGAGCGAGAATTTAGTAGACTATCATGAAAAGGTGATGACTTCTTTTCTTGGCCAACCTCCCACAACCCTTATTCACTAAAGGCAAGCCTAATCCTCAAAGATAATGAGGTGTCATATGGATGTCAAGACTTTCTCCTATGCAAAGCTCATTTATTCTCTCATAGCATGGGCCATTTATCTTTTAAAAAAGGAAGAAAAAAAAGCCCGCTATGTTGAAAAACCTGAGAGGGCAATCTAGGAAAAAGTTAGGGCACCAAATGAAAACAATGAGAAAGAGAGACCTTGAAAGAATGTAGGTTTGCATGAGCTTTCTTGGAATGAGCATTCCCAATGATTGGAGGCCGTCATTTGGCCATTGCATATCATCCTGATTACCCTGTACTAGATTTTTCCCACTTGCAAGCCTTTTGAGTCAAAATAGTTTAGCCTTTCTTCTTGGAAGCCTATATTCCTAACCTTGGGGTGGGTAATCTCTTGGTGTGTGCTTATGTCCTAAGTGTTGCTGTAGAGTCAACTCTGCATTTCTGAAGGTCTCCCCCTCATAGGAACCAAAGTCTTGAATACATGCAGAGTGGAGTCATGATGGTCATTTGTTCGATCTCGAAAGAAGAAACAAATGTTGAAAAAAAATGATGAAAAAGAAAATTTGAAAAGGTTGGAGGATGATTATAAAAAATTCAGCGCATAGAATTGGTATCGACTGAGTGTGTGTGTGTGTGTGTGTGTATGGAGCTAGTTCGTTAATCACGTGGGCAACTTGGTTTCAGTTGCTCGCATGATCTGGCCGTCCATACGCTATTTGTGGACAGTCCAGATTTATTTTTCTCACTTTTTTATGTCTGTCCACTACATAATGTAGTGGACATTATTTTTGACGAATATACCCTTGCCTGTGCAGCTAAAGTGTTTATCCGCTACATAATGTAGAGGACATAATATAAAAAATGGCCTATACTATCTACAAAGTAAAATAAAGACAAACCCATTCATTTTACTCACTCTCTCTCTCTCCCCCCATCCATCCATCCTCTGAACTATGGCCTCCTCTACCTCCCCAACAATCCACCTCCATTGTCGCCAAGGTTGATAACTCCACCACTGCAGTCGTGGTGTTCTCGGCAACTCTGTCGATGCAGTCACAACATCACTCCGCAATGCCACCACTGTCATCTTGGCAATGTCGTTGCCTCTAACAATCGCAAGATTGTTGACATGGGATTTTCTCCAGAGCTTATTCTATTTTGACTTAGATCTGTTTCAATTACTATGTTCTCTTGCATGGAGCTTTGGACTGTGATGGTTAAGAATGATGGAGGTTTGGAGGGTAGCGTTTTGGGGACGACAGATGTTCGAATGGTGGATGTTGGGGCAGTAGAGGTTTGAATAGCAAACTGTTCTTAAGTTCTTGGATGGATCTGCCTTTAGAACAGCTTGAGAAAAAGACACATTCTTCTAACTATTTGAAGGATTTTTTACAATTTTCTTCCAACTTATTTTTCTCTAGATTTTCTTTCAATTTTAGATCTAGATCTGTTTGAGCTATGGATGGTGAGGGTTCAGGGCAGCAGAGGTTCCGATGGTGAGGGTTGAGGGCATCGAAGGTTTGGATAGTGGTGGTTAGGGGGCGGTAGATATGGTGGTGGTTTGTGTTTTATTTTTATAGTTCATTATTTAATACAAGCAATAACTTCTTTATCTCAGTCGTGGTGTCAGAGAGGAGGTGGTGATGGGTGACGGTGATGTTGTCTTGGCTTGAAGATTATGGGTTTGTTGGTTGTGGCTGGAGTGGCACGATGGTTCTTCGGGTAGTGATGGCAGTTGTGGGTTTGTTGATGGCAAAAGACATTGTTTTGCCTCATTTGCATATTACAACGATAAAAGACATTGCTTTGGTTGACTGAAAATACAGATTACCCAGAACATCTAACACAGAACCCATAACACTTAAAGCCAGTACAAAGACAAAACAAAATCTGTTCGCTACATTATGTAGTGGACGGTCAAGTTAATTTGTCACAATCGAGGGGCAATCTGGTAAAAAGTATCATCCTCTACAAAATGTAGCAGACGTTCTTAAAAAACATAAAAAAAGATCTAGACCATCCACAGATCGCGTATGGACGGCCAGATCGCGCGAGCAACTTAACCCAAGTTGTCTAACAGATCTGTTTGAAATATGTCCAATCTAATCCCCCCAATGGAGATACGTAGGCAGCTTAGTTACCTCCTAGGCTTGGTCTCCATGGTGACACACTAGGGGCTTTAGTTTCATATTCGGGTTCTTGAGCCTTATTTACCATTCATTTTTCTCCCATACTCTGGCCTACATTATGTCGTATATAAAGTCCTCTTTGAGGTTATGCTTATTCAAGAGAGACCAAGGTTCTACATTTTAATGAGGTTGAAAAAAACAAAAAAATGAAAAAATAAAGGATAATGGTCAGTGTACCTTTCGGATTCGCTATATTATGACATGATATGTTCACCTCCATGTGGCTTGTTGGATGAACTTTCAATTCCTGATCTTCCAAACCTGATGTGTTCATCTCTTGGTGACCTGATGAGGACCCATTGATTTTCTTGATGTATTTGGGCTACCCTATTCTTACAGCAGTTTGATATACCTCGGGTACCTATTCTGTGATAATGTAAGAACTCTTATGAGATTATCTTGTGCCTTACGAGATTTTTGTCTCACACTTGATAGTTAGTCAGTCTAGTCCAACCCAGTCGATGTACATTGATGTTTTCACTGAGTGGAGGCCCCATCAGCCTTACAGCCTATAGAGTTCCGCAGCATATATGTAATGCCCCGACCTTGGGAGCCATTACCAATGTACTTCAAGTCCTAAATCATATGCATTCTTATAAATACTCAATTACACTAAGTTATAAATAGAGCATCTAACCCATTATCAACAAAGTATCTCCAAAAGGTAGAGACGAAAAACAACCTTTCCTCATACAATCATTAATCACAAAAGAATGATCCATTCTCAATTTCTATTACAAAAGTCTAATGCCAAATCAAATTACCCATGTCCAGGTAAAGTTATCAAAAAGGAATACATTGTTTTTGACATGCTAAAAAAATAGAAGCTATAATTTCCCAAACGTGCCAAGGTCCTAATCATGCTTACCACCTGTGGTAAGGGACAAAGCAACAAATAGGGGTGAACTCAAATAGCCCAATAACGAGAAATCAAATAGAAGCGAATAAAAATTCATATTTCGAAACAAATCCATAACTTTGACAAATAAACAATAGCAATTGATATTTACGTCAAATAAGCAAATCAAATATATGAAATGATCATAGTGGCCTTAGGCCCAAATCGAACACAAAACTTAAAGGTATGAAATGCATACCGTTTGCGTAATAGCCGTTATTGTGAGGACTATCCGAAAGCCACTTAAAGTGACTACAAAAGCCACTAAGGTGGCTACAAAAGTTACAAAGTAACTACAAAAGTCACCTAAGTGACTACAAAAGTCTTAAAGACTCCCTTTTTTAACAAATGGTTATTCATTTTAATGATCATATGTAAATTACGAATTTTGAATTGAAATAATAATGAAGGCAAATACGAAGCAAGTTGAACGATTCTCCAAAGCTGTAAAACAACTAATAAAGTGATACTAATTAACGAATCCTTACGACAGCAAGAAATACGAAATCTCTTACCTTAATCAAGTCTTTTGGTACGAAATCCTTAAAGTGTTGCCTTAGTATCGCAATAGTTTCCCAATCCCCTCTCTCTCTCTCAACCATTAAGAAGAGAAGCAAGGGAACTAAAAAGAATAGTTGGAGAGAAAAAAAGCTATTTATAGGAAGAATCCTAAGTTGACAATTTATACTAACACTCCATAAACTTTATGTGACTTATTCAAAATGTAACCAAAACTTTTTAATATTTACAAAAATGGGACCTAACACTTTCATTCGAAGGAAAACCATTTCTTCGACCGAATCCTTCAGTCGCGAAATAGCCTTATTCGCACTCATTCATTTTTATTTGACCAAAAACATTTCCATTCAACCGAAAAGGCCCTCCATTCGACCGAAAAGGCCCTTCATTCGACCAAAAACTTTCCATTTGACTGAATCCATCAGTTGCTTCTTCTCTCAATTAAAAACACTTTTCATTCGACCGAAAGTACTGTTCATCGCTTGAATCCATCAGATTTTTTTTTCATTAGCATAAAAAGGGGCCATTACAATATACATCAGCCTCACAGCTTATGCACCTATATCTCTATTATCCATCTTTTGGGCCCAACCTTTTCGTGGTAGTCTTAAGGATTCGAACTCGCATGTTCAAGTTAAGAACCAAATTTTTCTGTGAAGTTAAATGGCATCTCATGATAAAGAATTAAAATGATTTTCGATCATAAAACTCCAATGATCTTTCCCTCTTTGGGTAGAGATAGATGTGTCAGGAAAGTGGGTACCAAGGCTTGAGATTCTAACAGTAAAACAATTTAAGAAAAAAAGGATAGATCTTGAAGTGGATGATCGATTTATCATATTGGGCGATCAAAATGACTTTCAACTTAAATATGCTATCGATCTGTGAAAGGATATTAACTTCACCATAGGTTCTTCTTTGTTTATGTCTTCAAAGGGCTCTCTATGATTCCTCTCTTACTACAATCAAGGAAGTGTCTATCATTCCCCAGTCTACTGCATAGTCAGCATCGTCCACATGCATTTTTTTGGTCTGAGAGTTCTCTATGATTCCTATTTCCCAATAATAAGAACAATGTTTGTCTTTGTGTCCTTCTTGTGTTTACCGAGGGGCTTCATATGAGTATCCACTCCTAACAGTCTGGATAATGTCTATCTTTGCATGCATTTTTGTTTCTATCTTGGTAAACGAGCGTAATCTCTCTCACTAGTGCTTTATTTGTGATGTCTTATCTCAAAGTTTATCTTGTAGCTAGCTTTGCCCTTCTCAGATAGCCCACCGGATCCTTTTCAAACCCTCCAACAGGAAAAGAACTAGTACGTGTTCCAAATTATGGTTGTCAGGCCCGTATAAGGGATGTTTGAGCCTTTCTACACATTTCAATTTTAGGGAAGAGAAGGATTATTACAGAAACCATGGGAACTCTTGTCTTAGCATTTAAAAGAGTAAATCTGAGCTCCAAATCTTTCTTTCGTATTTTTACAACTCGATCTCAAGTGTAAGACAGCGGTTTGTAGTGTACTAAATCAATCACTTAGATTATGGTGAGGCGTGCAGCATTTCCTAAGATCCGACATTAGGAGCTTCATCCATACGATACAGATATACCAGGTAAATGAGACTCGAAAAAAATTCCTTCATATTTGCCCCAAAAAACAAAAAGGCTTCCAGGGCTGAAGCAAAACAGAATGCCACATGCTCTTTTCAAACAGTACAGATATGCTCTTTCCAGAAAATTAGTTTAACCAAAAGTGTTGCTGATGGGTTTGGCCTGAAAATGTTGAGACATGAAGAGAGCAAGAGAGAGTGAGGCGGATCGGACGCACCTTAGGGTGTAGAAAAGACCTCCTTACCGCAATGTATTAAAATTGGCAGGGGGCGTTGCTTCTCAAAGTGCTACCACAAATTGCTGTGGGGTGGGTGCTCTTATATAATCTTTCAAAGCATTTCAGTGGTAGATTTCTTCCGGAAGATTAAAAATGGAGTTGCGGGGCTTCATCACGTTTCATGCGTGTATAACATTTTCATTTCAGATTTAACGAGAATAATAATTTCTCAATGCAAGAAATGTTGTGGCTGAACGCGCAGAGATTTGTTTTTCTCGAAGTACACCCCACCCTACCCTACCCTACAAGTGGAACTACTGGATATGTTTCTCCTTGTCGTTTTAGACATTATGACATAATAAAACATTTATTTGCGACAAATAAAACGAGTGAAGCGCATACATGCACGTCGTGAAAGACTTTGCAACTTAATAGGCGTTAGCTTATCACTTCAACTGTGAAGCATTCAAGGGTGCTTTTCTAAATGGAATAGTGCACCCTGCCCTACCCTACAAGTGGAACTACTGGGTATGTTTAGATCTGACAAACGGGTAAATTTGTCGGGTACGGGTAAAATCCGATTGGGCTTGGGTAAAAACGGGTCGGATAATTTTTACCTGATTTTTCCGGATAAGGTTTTACAGGATCCGTACCCTACCCTTGCGGGTAGGGTATTACCCGTGGGTAAAATAATTATTTTTTACATTTTTAATAAATATTCCTTTTTTTTTTCCTTTCTACTTTCTTTTATTACACAAACACAACTTAAATATTCTTCATTACACAACAATCACACAAGATCTACAAAATACAAGACTGAAAATAAAGACTAATCTTCTTTACTAAACAAAATAAACAAAAAAAAGTTTCAAGACCATCATATCTGCCGTCAACAGTAGGAGATCCATTACACAAGAATCACGAGTCTACACAATAAGATTAGGCATCTGAAATAAACAAAATAAAACTAAGAAAAGTTCAAGATTGGTCGTCGACGGTCAACAGTTGATTTATAGTCGGCGATGAAGTGACGGTCAGCGACGATAAATGGTAGATCTGATGGCCACAGAGCGACGACAGAGTAGCAAACCACGACGGAGGACAGAGCGACAATTTGGCTCCTCTGCGATCGGTCTCCTACTCGAATGGCATTGACTACGGTGACAGATTGACGACGGTGGCTGCAGTGACGGATTGACGACGGTTGCAGCGGTGACGGATTGAAGACGGTGGAGTTGCGGTAGATCCGTGATGTGAAAGTGAAGGGGAAGACAAAGTGAAGGGTGGCGTAGATCTATAGTGAGAGGGGCGGCGGCAGAGAAGTGAGAAGAGGGTCTGAGAAGAAGTAAGGAGAAAAAATGAAAATGAAGGGTTAGGGCACCAATAGTCCTTTATATATACTTTAAAAAACAGGTAAATCGAGTAACCCGCTACCCGATCCGGACCGACCCAAAAATTACGATTTGGTTCGGGTACGGCTCTATTTTCAACGGGTAGTACATATATGTACCCGTACCTGGGTTTTTTGACGGGGTACGGGTCGACCCGCTGGTACAGATATAAAATTGCCAGGTCTAGGTATGTTTAAAGTAGCTAGCCTCGATACCTGGAACAATTTTATTAATAACTAGGGAAAATTATAAAAAAAAGTGAGTTTTGGTGTTAAAAATTAGTAGAAGGTATTTTTTTTATATAAACCTAAGAAAAAATGGATTATTTTTTGAAAAATTTCTGAACAATAGGGGGCTTTAAAAAAAAGGAATTTTTTCAAAATTTCATCTTTTGTTTATCCAAAATACCCTCCCCCATCTTCCCTTCCAAATCAGACACATACACATAATTTTGTTTATTCAAATTACCCTCCCCCAGTTTGTCTCCACATACAACACTTTTAGACTTAAAGTAGAAATCGCGATTTTAAACAATATTTTTAGTGTGTGTATATATATATATATATCTGCCATTCTAAATTATGCAGAAAATGAAAAAAAATGAAAACATGGTTAGGGACCACGTTCTCTACTTAAAGTCGTGGTTCTAAACCACGTTAATTACGTAAAATCATGATTATAAATTGTGATTTCTACTTTAAAGTCGTAGTTTGAAACTGCGATTTTTACTTTAAAGTCGCTATTTGAAACTGCGATTTTTAAAAGTATTGTATGCGGGGATAAACAGGGGGAGGAGTAATTTGGGGATGGGAAGTTAGTTTCAACAAAACCACTTTTTCCCAACTTGAACCCTTTTTCAGAGATTTTTTTAAGTGGCCCCCCTTTTTCACAATTTTCCAAAATAAACCCCTCATCACCAAATATTTAACTCCAAAACCCCTTCTTTTTTAATTTTCCCTAATAACTAACTAGTTAAGAAACTTTTAGCTGCAAAACAAATTTTATTGAATGATCTAGATGTTTTTATGGTTACTTATATAAAAAAAAAGTCACATTAACTTTTGGATGATTGAACTTGTTATTAATTATGTAAATTATTCCTTCTCGTGAGATATTAATAAACTAATGTCCATATGCATGTAGCTAATTCTAAATTAATAACCATGTAGAGGAACAAATATTAAAATTTATTCAATTCACAAAAAGAAAACATAGAATCTAAAGATAGAAACATCCAAAGATCAATTTGTTATTATATGAGATATTTTTATTATGATTGTGTGAGTACATTTGAAAATAATTTGTATAAGTCAATTGCATGTCTGCAACGTTATCTATATATTAGCTTAATTTTGATAGAACAAATTTTGGTGTATATTTTTTTATAAATATAATTTATAAAAGTTAACCCACACGACTAATTAAATAACGAAGAGCTGAAGCTTTTAGAAGTATACAATTCACGAGTAAAAGTACAGAAGTAGTAACATCAATACACTATTACATGAGACAATTAGATAAGGTTTAGAAAAGTTTAGCCAAATAGATAGCTCAAAGCCTAGTACTAAGCAAATTGTTGAACAAATTATGATAAACTATTGTTCCCAACCTACTTTGGTTACACCCAAAGGCCTATTAGGGATTCCGTTTGGCGCGACACGTCAATAATATCAGCAGTCAATTTTTCAATGCTCTCAACCGGTCAAAATGGAAACGTCCAAGTCAAGTTTGTTTTTTGCCTTCTTTTTTTTTTTCTTTTTACAATTTTGGCGCTAAAAATTTATTTTTTGTAACTAGTGGAAATGCGCTCGTCACACCTCGGCCACCAAACCCTTCTTTACTTGCTAAATCATCGTCCTCCGGCTCGCCATGGTTCTTGCCCTTGGGGGTCGTCCTTGGCCTTCCCCTGGGGGACCCATAAAACCGGACCGTAGAAGATGCCATTTTACCACCATTCACCTTCTCCAATGCAACAACTCACATTTACTGTATGGTCACCTTATATTCTGAAAGTCAACATATATACATGATGGTTTTAAGCAAACTCGAGAAATTCATTGACGCGATCCTCGAGGTCATCATCATTTTTTCTTTTCATCCAGCTTTGATCAACCGACACGACGACTGAGATTACTATATACCACCTTAAATTAAAACCAATAATTAGGTTGGATCAATATGAAAATAAAAGCATGCATGTGATAGCATGTATATACCCCTTCCATTCTCTAATAGCTAGTGGCCCTATTCCATTTAAAAAAGCACATGCCTATAAGATAGTTACTGAATCATGCTTATGTCTATAGAAAATTCGACAACACTTCTCCACATTTGTCCAAGTATGCGACATCGATTAGGTATTCTAACATATATCTAATCTTACCTTACAAGACTAAACAGATGTTATAACACCAGATATGTATGCATCCAAAGAAATACTGGAGAACGTGTATCAAATATCCACGACACAGAACACAGAGCATGAGTCGATACACTCACTACAAGAAAAGAGCCATATGGTGACGAAAAAGCCAACGGTACACAAGGGCCTATGGGCATAAATGTTGTTATACGCGCCAACGGTAATAAGGGTCCGTCGGCACAAGTGTTGTTATGCCAGTGGTAGACAAAGGCTCGTGGGCACAAGAATTGTTATGCCAACGGTACATAAGCACCCGTGGGCACAAGTATTGTTATGCCATCGGTAACAACAGCGATACACAAGGGCCCGTTGATACAAGTGTTGTTATGCCAACGGTAACAACGGCTTGCTGGCACCAGTGTTGTTATGCAAAAAGTTATTGGTTAATCATAAGCTTATCTATGTTATATGTATTTGGGTTCAATTGATAGTTTATAGGCTTCCAAAGTCTTAATCAAATTTTTTTATATTTTTAATTTTTTCTTAAAAGAAAATTAGTTGTCACAAGCAATTTGGCTAAAATATATGACTATTCTTTGAAAGCACAACTGTCCACTATTATACAGCAACAACAAAACTCAGCAATTGCAGTCACCCTGGTCACGATCACTACCAACCCACCTCCACTACCCACGAATTACTCTCTGTTGGCTACCAACAGTAATCGCTACCACCAGCACAATCAATACCCATTACCGCCATTAAGGCCATGTCCACTACCCACCAATCGCCTAACCATGAGCTCTATCAACTAATTACCAATGATAGTGGTGATAGACTCGACAACCGCAACTGTGACGGTGGTAGATCTATTTATTCTGGTAGATCCAACTGCGGCAGTGGAAACCCAGCCACCTCCAATATTCTGAGAGTTTCTCATCCCTCTATCTCCTTTCTTTCCTTTTCACACGTAGCACACTGCACTTAATTCTTCTGTGGTAGTGGTCTCTAATTTTAAACAATTAGGTCGTGCCCATTAGTTAACGGTGGTGATCAGGTTATCAAGGGAGGGGCAGTTAGGGTGTTTGTGTGAGTGTGTGTGTGTGTGTGTGTGTGTGTTGATGGATGATGAGTTGGGGTGGTAGGGACGTGGGGTTGATTGATGGCTGAAGGGTGGGTAGGGAAAAGGTTGTAAGAGAAGGGCTGACAAAAAAGACAATGGTACACAAGGACCCGTTGGCACAAGTATTGTTATGCAAATGGTTATCAATCAAATGATCAAGGTTAAAGCCACGGCTCATAACCATGGAGATTAGGGTAAAAATTGGCGGGTTGATTAGGTAGGCATGAAAACTTATCAAAATAAATTTTTTGGCGGGCAAAAAAATAAGGATGTATTAGCATAATCCCTACCCAAACTTGATCAGATACCCAAAGCCATGTTCTCCCTCTCTCTCTCTCTCTCTCTCTCATCATACAAACACTACAAGAAAAGAAGGATTTAAAGACGGACTTTTAGGGACGGAAGAAATTCCGTCGCTAAAAATTATTTTAGCGACGGAACAAATCGTCGATGAAAATCTGTCGGTAAAAATATTTATCGACGGAACACTCCGTCGTTAAAACGTTTTAGCGACGTATTTTCATCGACGGTTTTTTACCGACAAAAATTACCGTCGGTAAATATTTTATAGGTTTTTTTAATTTTTGATAATTTTTAAAAACATAGAGGCGACGAAATAATTTCGTCGGTAAAAATACCTGTCGGTGAAATCAGAGTTTTCCCGACGAGTATGTTCCGTCGGTAAAGGTCTTAGAAAGGCAGATTCGTTCTGCTTTTCTTTCTCCCGTTTCTCTCCTCTCTATTAAATCTCATCGGCGATATTTCCTTCGACGCCACCTTCGCCGCCATCCCTGACAACCCACCCCCAGACGTAATATAGCCTGCCACCGCCACCGTCGCCGCCACTACCGCTGATCTTCAAAACCAAAGAACCGCCACCGATCTCTCTTGCGGTCTCTTGATTTTCAGGTAGATTTTGCACCAGTTTTTCATATCCATTTGCACCCTTTTCACGAATTTACTTGTAATTGTATCTATGCAATGCAACAATGTGTCTGCTTGTTTAGCAATTTGAGGTTCTTTTTGGCTTAACCTAGATTTGTGTCCCGAGGAACAATGGCAAGAAGCCCAAGTTCAGGCCTTCTGCTTAATCTCACTCCCTACCAACTTCAGCTTATACATGCTTTAATGTGAGTTAGAATTTTTAGCAAAAGTTTACAATTTTCTGATGTAGTGTGTATTTTTAACCCTAAATTGAATGCCCTAATCCAATCGGACCCTAAATTGAACTAATTGAACCCCCTAATTGAACCCTAAATTGAATGTCCAAATTCAACCGAACCCTAAATTGAACTAATAAAACCCCCTAATTGAACCCTAAATTGAAGTAATTGAATCCTAAATTGAACTAATTGAACCCATAAATGAATCCTAAATTGAATGCCCTAATCCAACCGAACCCTAAATTGAACTTATTGAACCCCCCAATTGAACACTAAATTGAATGTCCCAATTCAACCGACCCCTAAATTGAACTAATTGAACCATAATTGAACCCTAATTAAACCCTAAATTGAATGCCCTAATCCGGGGCTCGAACCCTAAATTGAACCCCTAATTGAACCCTAAATTGAATGCCATAATCCAATCGGACCCTAAATTGAACTAATTAAACCCCATAATTGAACCCTAAATTGAATGCCTCAATTCAACCGAACCCTAAATTGAACTACTAGAACCCCCTAATTGAACCCTAAATTGAAGTAACAGAACCCCCTGATTGAACTTTAAATTAATTGCCCTAATCGAATCGAACCCCAAATTGAAATAATTCAAGCGCATCAGATATGTGCATTTTCTAACGATTTTTTTCCATTTGAACGTTGATCATTTGTTTGATAATTTTAGGTAGTTAATTGTGCATTTGAGAATTGTGATTATTGATCAATGATTTTCGGTTATTAGCTGTGCATTTGAAGTAAATGAGATTATTAATTGATGATTTTAGTTCGTGTAATTGATGATTTTAGATTGTTAATTGTGCACTGAGTATTTGAGATATTGAGATTGTTGACGGAGGATGGTTCCCAATTGGATTGAATGTGTAATTTTTATTGCATTGAGCATTTGAGAATTGAGATTGTTGATGGAGGATGGGACCCAATTGGACTGAGATCCCCGTTAGGTAGCACAGACATGGACACCGCGTCTGATCGACGCCGACACCGAAACAACATATTTTAGCTTTATACTTGTCGACACCTCTTCAATGGGTGTCCGACACCTCTTCAATGGGTGTCCAACACGGTGTCCGACAATTAAAATATAAATCAATGTCTTCGAACACCGCTGAGAGGTGTCGGACACGTGTCCGGAGGTGTCCAACACGTGTTCGGATGTGTCAATGAGGTGTCGAGGTGTCGGTAGGTCACGAACACCCCGTCTGATCGACACTAACACCAAAATATGTCACACTTTGGCTTTATACTTGTGGACACCTCTTTAAGGGGTGACAGACACCTCTTCAAGGGGGGACGGACACGGTGTCCGGCATTTAAGAAATAAATCAATGACTTCGGACGTGTCCGGAGGTGTCGGACACGTTTCCAGATGTGTCGATGAGGTTTCGAGGAGTCGGTAGGTCACGGATACCGCGTACGATCGACACTAACACCGAAATGTTACATTTTGGCTTTATACTTGTGGACACCTCTTCAAAAGGTGTTCGGCACCTCTTTAAGGGATGATAGACACGGCGTCCGGCATTTAAAAAAAAATCAATGTCTTCGGACTTGTCCGGAAGTGTCGGACACCATACCGACACCCTTTTTGAGGTATTGGGAATTGAGATTGTTGACTGTGCATCAAGAATTTGAGAATTGAGATTGTTGACGGAGGATGAGACCCAATTGGATTGAGATATATGTGAATTAGTTGAATGGTTGGTTGTTGAATTTAGGTTAATTAGGTTAATGCGACATTTTTAGCACCCCTTAGAATCTCATCATGGCTCCATCACTGGCTATAATTAGCCCTAATTAGTCCCCATTAACCCTAATGAACCCAATTAACCCTAAGTAGCTCTAATGAGCCTAATTAGTTTTAATTAGCCCTAAGAACCCAGTAAATTAAATTAGCTGTAATTACCCCAAATTGAGATTGTTTTAACACCAATCAGTCCAAATTAAACCCTAATTAGCCCTAATTACAAAGCATCTCGTAGACCCGTGATTAGATTAATTAAACCCTAAACCCTAAAATCTAACTAAACTCTGATTATGCGCCTAAGTAGTCGTAATTAAGCCTAATAACCCAATTAAGCCTAATTAGGACTAATCAACACTACTCCGCACAATTAAATCCGAATTGGCTCAAAATAACCCTAATTAGTGCTAATCAACCCTAATTAGCTATAATTAGTCCAAGGTAATTCTCATTAACACTAACATAACCCAATTAAGCCTAATTAGGACTAATCAACACGACTCCGCACAATAAAACTCGGGTATTAGCTTAAAATAACCCTAATTACTCCTAATCAACCCTAATTAGCTATAATTAGACAAGGTAATCCTCATTAACACTAATTAGCCCAGAGATGGTTCAATTACTCATTGTTTGTAAACTCTGCATTCTTTATATTCGTTGTTGTTTTGGGAAGTCCATTGGCACTGAGATGGTTTAACTCATTGCCAACGAATTCTATTTAAAGTAGAATTGGTAACAAATGCAACGATCTTTCTGCAGTTTTGATATTTCGAAAAGATTCTTGCATATATTATTAATTTCTGAACGCATGTATGCATAAAAACCCTTAGTTCTCGTTACAAAGTAATGCTTTGTAATGAGCCTTTGGATGTCCAGTTTAGACAATTTGGAAAAGTTACGTGTTTATAAAACATTGTTTCAACTCATGCTCCGTGTTCTATGTCGTGAATATTTGGTACACGTTCTCACGTGTTTCTCCGGGTGCATACAGATCTTGGGTTCGAACATCTGTCAAACCTTACAAGGTAAGATTTGATGAATGTTAGAACACCTAATCGATGTCGTGTACTTGGAGGAATGCAGGGAGGTGCTGCCGAATTTTTCACAGACATAGGACTAAGCATGAGTTCTTCACTGTTTTATAAACATGTGCTTTTCTGAATGGGATAGGACCACTACTTATTAAGGAATGAAGGGACAGACAACGAGATGTTGTCATATTCACGCATTTATATTTACATCAACCCTACCTAATGATTGGTCATAATTGAAGGTGGTATACAGTATGTTATCTCAGTCATCATGCCGGTCGATCGAAGTTGGACGAAAAGGAAGTATGCTGACGATTTTGAGGATCGCGTTGATGAATTTCTCGACTTCGCTTACGCGCATCCTGCACATGTTGACTTTGATAAGATAAGGTGTTCGTGCGGTAGATGTGAGTTGTTGCATTGGAGAAAAAGAATTGAAGTAAAATGGCATATTCGTCGATACGGTTTTATGGGTGGATACACAAGGTGGACGTAGCACGGGAAAACGATAGTATTGTCGTCCAACCCGGCTAGTCAAACTGAAATTAGGGAGGAGACACGATATGATTACCGAGATATGATTATGGACGCTAGGCATGCTAATGTTGACTGGGGTAACGACGGTGGTGAGGACAGTGCCCAACCGCCGAACGAGGGGGCTCATCAGTTTTATGAGTTGTTGAGAGTAGCGGAAGAGATGCTGTGGGATGGAGGTCCAAAACACACACGACTGTCTGCGGTTAGTAGGTTATTACAGTTGAAATCAGACCACGGACTGAGTGAGAAAGGATTTAAGGATTTAACGAGTTTGTTACCTTAATCAAAGAAATTCTACCTAAAAGTGAAAAGCTACGAGGAGGACGATCTTCCTCTTTCAACAACACTTCATGCAGGAGAAGAAGTCGTAGATGATGACGTGGAAAGTGTTAGAGATGATGTGACTGAGTCTACTGATGAAGAGGATGAATTAGAAGATGAAGAGGAGGACGAGTTCCACGAAGAAGAGGACGACGAGGAAAGTGATGAAGATGATGATGATTCTCAAATTGAAAATGATTGAGTTGTAATGTTGTAAAAAACTGGGGAAAAATGTAGTAACATTTTAGAACTTAGTTCATACTGATGTGTTTTTGTACATCCGTTCATATTTATATAGTGTCGATGATGATTTCTACCAAATTATTGTTTTTAATGTGTTCATGTATTTGTAATTTATCTATACGAAGTCAGATATGGATAGGATACGGGCTATTCGTGGCCGGGTTGGACGTCGAGCTGCTTCCTTCCCGGTGGGTCCTACCTCGTTATTGCCCATTGATGATGAGGCACAGAGTGCTCGCATACAGCAGATGGGGCCCCAGCTCCAGCCCCAGCCCCAGCCCCAGTCATTGCCGCAGCCCGACGCAGATTCATCCCACACAGGCGCTAATTCTCCTTCTTCCATGGGTTCTACCTCAGATATAGTTGATAACGGTATTTAGTACATTTTCGCTAGCCTTATATTTAAAGTATATTTGAACTGTATTAATGTCTGTGTTTCGTAGGATCTCGATGAGGCCGTGGCCCGACACGCAGGGTACGCATCGACCCCCAGTATAAACAGAGAGTTACGCTCACCCAAGAGGGCCTGTAAGTAAAAAAAATCACATCATGCCTTATATTTAAAATTTTGGGGTGTTAATTTATATTTGAACTGTATTAATTTATTTATTTACTTCTTTGGTAGGATCCTGGAGAATCAGGCGAGGACGAAGATCGGCGTTCTTGTGAAGGGCTGATTCTTTGAGCCACGCCTGTACTGGAAGGACTGGGATGCCGCAGCAAGGGAGTCCCTATGGGAGGAGTGGCTGGTACGGTGAAGTATTTTTTTTTTGCAATAGTATTTGTTTAATTAGAGTTTACTTTCTGTAGTTAATTTGTGTTATTGAATGCTTTACAGGAGGGGTTCACGTTTGACTCGCCTGATCAGCAGCCACTGGGGCGGCAGGCCTTCTTTGCTTACATCGACAAGAATTACCGTCGGTGGCTCCACGACGCACGTGACCGGGCGAAGAAGATGCTGCCCCAGGGTGCCCAGTTGATGGAGATGAAGACATATCCCCCACATTGGATATCTCCGACTGTATGGGGGGAGATGATAGATCGGCGGGCCGCGAATCCAGGCTGGGACGCCAAGAGTAAGAGCAGGGCCAAGAACAGACAGAACAAAGATCCGACGCACACGGGGGGGGGGGGTCAGTGCCACACGACATCGTCCGACACATGAATGCGGTCCAGAACCCAGATTTGGAGGATGATGAGGTCATAGCTCTGACGTATAATCAGACACACGTGCGGAAGAAGGACAAGGACGAGGCTCACCGGGCTGGCAACTATGTTTTGGATATTGCCCGGCGGATCGATGTAGGTCAATTTGCTTAAGTTGTTAATTTTTTTGTCTTTCTATCATCAATGTCTGTTGCCCTAATTAATGCCCTAACATATCTTTAAATCATTATTTTTGCAGGCCTCGTATGAACAGCTTAGGGGGTCCGAGTAGCAGTCCAGACAGCCATCAGCGTCCATTAGTATGGGTTCGACTACTGGGGCGTTTAAGCGATGGCTGGATACGCCGGAGGTCGTCAATCAGCCGAAAGGCCGCATACGCGGCTTGCCTAGCATGACTACTCTTACCGGGATAGGATCGTCCTCCCCCCCGCTGCCCCTCCATAGACACCGGCTCCTCGGCATCCGTTGGACGACGAGGAGATCCAATGCATTGCTACGGTGGTGTTGAGGATGATTAGGGAGCAGGATCAGCAGGGTACCGCTGCTGGACATGCCGAGCCTGCCCCGGATCAGCAAGATCCAGATCCAGGACTCGGCAACCCCTGATGAGCCTCTTCTCGTGCTCGGTCCCAGCTTGTCCCCCCCCCCCCGCGCCTGGCTTGTACATCATGAGTATTTTTTATAATAAACATTTTTTATAATTATTTGTATATATTTCTTTGTGTATTGATTATTGTGTGTTGTTGACAATTGAAATTTTTATTACAGGTTTGGGTAATAGAAAAATTAAAAAAAAATGTTGACTTTTGGCGACGGATTAATTTTGTCGCTAAAAGTGTTTCTACTATCAGTTTTTTAGCGAAGGAATATTCCGTCGCCAAATATTTTATTTAGCAATAGAACGTTCCGTCGCTAAAACATTTATTCCGTTGCTTATTTTACAAAACAGAAAATTAATTAAAATACGTAAAATATAATTAGCGACGTATATTCCGTCGCTAATTAGTAAATAACTCCTTCACAAAAAGTGCAATATTAGACGACGGATTTGAAAATTCTGTCGCCAAACTTTTAGTAACGGGCTTTTATACGATGGACTTTTAGTGACAGTATATCCATCGCTAAAGTTTTTAGCGACGGATTTTTTACTTTTAGCGACTGATTTACCCGTCACTAAGAGCCTTTTTTCTTGTAGTGAAAACGACACAGCCCCTCTATCACATACTGCCATCTTCGTAGTTGCCGCTTCTCTTCCCGCTGCCACTGCTCTCCTCCGCTGCCACTGCTCTCCTCCGCTGCCAGGTTGCACTCCTTAGTCCGTTATGTTGATGCGTGTAGCATTTCCCACAATCTGACAATCGGAGCTTCATTTATAGGATATACCAGGTGTTGTTGCTAAAAATATGTTCTGCGTACGTTGCAAAACATGAGCCTGGACCGATGACTTGCAAGTTAGAAAATGAGTGACCGTCGGGTGGAGTTCCCGATGGAGAACTCTCTGATGCTTAAGTCAGAGCGCAATTACATGATAATGACTCTGAAAAAGCATGAAAGACATGATGTGTATCTGTGTGTGTAATTGTCCCCATACCTATAGGGGTAGTCCCTTTATATAATGGTAAGAAAAAGAGCCCTTGTAGGACTAGACTGTGAACAAATCCAATCAGGATTGTGTTAAGATCCTTGAGGATCACGTGTCTATCTCTGATGATAGAGTTAGAATACCTAATAAGATAATTGTCGATCCTCCCAGTTTGACTGGGATCGTCAGGTATTCCCTAATTATTGGAGTTATATTTGAGGTGTATCATAAGCCCCCCACTTCCTTAGCCCAAATGTTTGGCTGAGGAAGTTTATACATGGTGTTTTGAGACACGTCAAATTTGTAAGGGATTTTCCATCCGCTTGTTGGGGTAATAATATTTCTCTCCTCCATGTGCTCGGACCTAAGCTTTTGGGAGCTTAATTAAGCCTTGGAACTTTGCCCAAGTAGGGTGCTAGAACTCTAGCTCTTGAAAGCTAGGTCTTTACAATGTCACCTAAGTAGGCTACTCGGAATAATCTTTGTGAAGACCAATCATGGGATCTCGGGATCCTTTAGAAGCTGTGCCCCACGTTAGCCTCTCTAGAGAGAGAGCACAGAATTGTGTATGAAAGTTGTTGCATGTGCTAAGTGTTTGAATGTCCCCTTGAGGGGTCACCTCTCCTGTGGAGGGTGTTTGTTTTGTGCAAGTATGTGATCTTTAGCTTGAGCTGACCATATCATGCTTGCGTTTTACTTTGACGCAAACCCTTATCGTCAGCTAAGGGCTGGCCAAGAAGCCTCGCACTCATTCTCGGCCAGGTTTTGAATTAACAAAACAGGGTAGGGCGACGAACTCCCACTAAGTATTGCCGTTTCACGGGTTAGAACTAAAGCTAAACCGTTCGGATAGAACTTGATCTCTATCGTGTCACCCTTGAAGGTGTTCGTCCCTTGAGGGACCCCCCTAGAGGGCTAGTGGAACGTAGAGTTCTGGTAGGCGCCCTTGAGGTCTGATGGAGCACATAGTCATGTAAATACCCTCGAGGGTTTGACGGAACATAGAGTTCTCGTATGCGCCATTGAAGGCGAATGGAGCATGGAGCTCATGAAAGTACCCTTGAGGCTTAACGGAACTTAAGGCTCTCGTCTTACATGCCCTCGGGGGGGGGGGGGGGGAATGGAGCTTAAAGCTCATGAAAGTACCCTTGAGGGTTGAAGGAACTTAAAGTTCTCATCTACGCGCCCTCAAGTTTGATGGAACTTAAAGTTCTCATCGTATGCACACTCAGGGGTGGATGGAGCTCCAAGCTCGTGAAAATACCCTTGAGGGTTTCGGTCGAAGTGCTTGTTGTCTCGTCGCTAAATAAGAAGGCACGGACATTGAACCTGTAATATGGCCGATGTTATGAAGTCCATCTGTCTAAAAGAACACGGGGCATTAGGCCCATAATATTGCTGATATCGTAAGATAGGAAGCCCCCTGCCTTTGAAAAGGCATGGATATACAATTACGGCTTTTCAGCCTATATGTAGGGCCGGATTGCAAGAAGACCTGTGGAAGCAATATAGAAGACCATAATCCACTTGCTAGACGGTACTAGCATCTAAAGCTAGAGGACACAGAGTCTGTCTGAGCAAGATGTCACTGATAATCGGTAGAGAAGTTGCTGCAGTTTATCGATATACTGAGAAGCAACTAGATTCAGTTTGCTTGGTTACATGAGCTTGAGCTTGCAGTTGTACCAGCATATTAGTGACATTATTGGCAAAGTGCTCTAATTCACCAGATGTGTTGGTAGCATGCGTTAGTGTGAAGATTTGACCGTTCATAGTCGGTCACTGTATGACCGGATAGATCACAAGATAATAAGAAATGCCGAGTCGGCAAGATGCTGTAGCAAAAACCCTAGGCGTGACTTTTAGTTGTAAGGTGTTGCGAATTTGTTCTTCGCTTTATGAAGTGATTTATACGTCACTGTTGATGCTCGCCGGCGCCATTTAAGCCCTTACAACAAGAAAAAGTACGTGACTGAAAAAACGGCATTTGAAGTAAGAAAGCATATGAGCTTACAAGTTAAATTATGTTGTTAACACAGAATTTAAGAGTGGTGTTTAGACACAACGGCCCCATTAGGGTTTTGCTAGTTAAATAACAGAGTGCTGTACTGCGTGCCACCAACTGGGTTTTCAAAAGTCAAAATAGTCAGTAAGACCCAACATACAATAGACTCGCTCAATTGGATGATGGTAGACCAAAAAGTAAATAGGTCTAGCTAATAGAAGCGCACCAGAAGCGGCATTCGAAGGGTTTACTAGTGCCAAAATTTGTAGTCGCTTAAATTTTTAGCAATAACTATGCAATGAAATATACACCATTTTTAAAGAATGTGCGGTATATGTTAATAAATGAGACCCTGTGAGTCTTAAATTTAAATTGGCATTTTTAACAAGGTAAAAGTTTAAGGCTTTAAAAGTAAGTGGCCTAAGTCGAATAAATGAGACCCTTGGGGTCTTAAGTACAAATATGCATCTTTCACAGGATAAAAACCTAATTCTCTTAAAAAAAAATGTGGCATATGTGGAAGAAATAAGACCCTGCGGGTCTAAAAGTACATACGCATAATTATGGGGATTAATGTTAAAAAAATAAAGAATTGACCTTTTCTCCCTTCTCTACCCCCTTTCTTTAATCGACAAAAGGGCACAGTGGCCTGAAGTGGTGGCGTCACAGTGTGCGGCGGTGCAAGGCTGGATTCGACAGCTATTGGTCATGACGGCGAGACGGCAAGGGTGCTTCCAATCACGGTGGAGTTTACTGGACCGAGAAGACTCATGGCGTCGCCTCGTTGACCAGAGGATTGTCGCTTGTGACAGTTCGCAACCGGGGTAAAAGAGAAGGGGGTGGCGCCGTTGCGCGCGCCGGTGTTATTGGTGTTCGTCCCGATGCGGGCTCAAACGGGATAGCAACAACGGGGCTCTTATATGAACAAACGGTTGGTGTTTGCCGCCGATTGCATTTCCCTACTCAAAATTGCGGCGATGGCGCTGCTTCCTCCTGCGTCAAAATCTTGGGCGGCGCGATATTGGCGAAGTGACACTGTCTTGGCAAAGAGAGGACTTGGCGATAGCGCGATGCTTTTCCCCTGGCCAGAGTAGCACAGATCGGGAGCTAGTGGTTATAGATCTCATCGGGGAAAAGATCGCCAAGCCGGCAGCATAAGGGATCTGCCGAGATCAGTTCGCATCGACTGGTTCCGTGTTGGTGATTAAGCGGTTGCTAACGGAGTTGCTGTCGACTGTGAGGTCGTTTGATTTGGCCAGCGTGACATCGGAGTGCGATGTCGAAGAGACTGTTGGCAAGGTAGTGCATCGTCGTTGGGGGTGGCAGAGCAGATCTGACAGTGGCAAGGTAGCGACGCAACAGCGGCGAGGTACCGACGCGATGTCGTCGTCGCGGTGGTAGCATCTCGACGACGCCGGTCTCGTGGTGGCACTGCCGTGGCATCCTCCTCTTCACTTTTTTTCTGTTAAGTTGTTGTGATTGTGTTGATCGGAGAAAGGACCCGCCCGACGGCGACAGTCGGTGGTGAATGTCCTGTGACAGGGTGACCGGAGAAAGGTACCGTTTACAGCAGCCCTTTTACGGCGGATGACTTGGTGGTTCAGAAGCATACACGGTGGCACGTACGGGTTGAACCTTGTGGTGGTCAGAGATGGTGACATTTGGACCTTGTTTGTGGTTGTGCAAGCATGGGCCTGCCATGTAGGCGCTGCTGACGGTGGCGACGTAACTATTTATGGAGTTTACCATGGGTGCGTAGTGGTGCTGAGTTTCATTTTTCATGACGATCGGATTGTTTGATGGTAGTTGAATTCGGAGACGCGACGGCAAATTTGTCGTTTCCGCTGGCGGTAGTTTCCAAGGCAATAAGGAGACTATTTGAAGGTGGTTGGGATTGGAGACCCATGGTGGCGGTGCCGTCGGTTGACTGCCGACAGTGGTTTCCAAGTTGTACTATCAGAGTATTTTTTTTTGACGTGGTTACGTTCTTGAGGCCAATCAGTTAGGCTGGTGGGTCCCACAGATGGCGCCAAAATGTTGCTGCTAAAAATATGTTACGCGTACGTTGCAGAACCCGAGCCTGGACCGATGACCTGCAAGATAGAAAATGAGTGACCGCCAAGTGGGATTCCCAGCGGAGAACTCCCTGATGCTTAAGTCAGAGCGCAGTTACATGATAATGACTCTAAAAAAGCATGAAAGACACGATGTGTATTTGTGTGTGTAATTGTCCCCATACCTAGAGGGGTAGTCTCTTTATATAATGGTAGGAAGAAGAGCCTTAGTAGGACTGGACTGGACTGTGAACAAATCCAATCAGGATTGTATTAGGATCCTAGAGGATCACGTATCTATCTCTGATGATGGAGTTAGAATCCCTGATACGATAATTGTCGATCTCCCAGTTTGACTGGGATCGCCGGGTATTCCCTAATTATTAGAGTTATATTTGAGGTATATCACCAGGCAAACGAGACTCTGAAAAAATTCCTTCATATTGGTCCCAAAACAACAAAAAGGCTTCCAGTGAAAACGAGTCTCGAGACGTACCTTACCGCAATGTACTAATATTGGAAGGGGGTGTTACTTCTCAAAGTGCTACCACAAATTGCTGTGGGGTGGGGGGTCTTATATATCTTTCAAAGCATTTTAATTTCAGTGTTAGACTTCTTCCAGAAGATTGAAAATGGAGTTGCGGGTTTTATCACGTTTCATGCGTGTATAACATGGTCATTTCAGATATAACAAGAAAATTTCTTATGAATGCAAGAAAAGTTGTGGTTGTACACCGACTTCTACCATCAGGAGTAAACCCCAATTATTCTCTCTGCATGTGACAACCACATATAACCAACCTAATAGGTGTTAGCTTATCACTTCAACTGTGAAGCATTCATGAAAGTGCAGAGATTTGTTTTTCTCGAAGTGCACCCCACCCTACCCTACCCTACCCTACCCTATAAGTGGAACTACTGAGTATGTTTAAGGTAGCTAGCCTCGATACCAAAGTCCATGTGGGTACAAGTGTTGTTATGCCAACGGTACACAAGTACCTGTGAACACAAGTATTGTTATGCTGTTATGCCAACGGTAACAATGGCCCATGGACACAAGTGTTGTTATGGTAACGATACACAAGGGCCCGTTGACACAAGTGTTGTTATGCCAACGGTAACAATGGCTTGCGGGCACAACTATTGTCATGCAAAAAGTTATTAGTTAATCATAAGCTTATCTATGTTATATGTATTTGGGTCCGATTGATAGCTATTGGCTTCCAAAGTAGTAATCAAATTTTCTAAGATTTTTAATTTTTTCTGAAAAGAAAATTAGTTGTCACAAGAAAATTGGCTAAAATATATGACTTTAATCTTTGAAAGCACAACTGTCCACTATTATACAGCAACAACAAACTCAGCAATTACAGTCACCCCGATCACGATCACTACCAACCCACCTCCACTGCCCATGGATTACTCTCCGCTGCCCACCGACACTAATCGCTACCACCAGCACAATCAATACCCACTACCGTCACTAAGCCCATGTCCACTACCCACCAATTCCCCAACTATGAGCTCTATCAACTAATTACCAATGACAGTGGTGATAGACTCGACGACTGCAACTCTGACGGTGGTAGAACTATTTATTCTTGTAGATCCAACCGCGAAAGCGGAAACCCAGCCACCTCCACTATTCTGAGAGTTTATCATCCCTCTATCTCCTTTCTTTCCTTTTCACATGTAGCACACTGCACTTAATTCTTCAGCGGTGGTGGCCGGGTAGTCTCCAATTTAAACAATTAGGCCATGCACAAAAGTTAATGGTGGTGATCAGGTTAATAAAGGGAGGGGCAGACGGGGTGTTTATGTGTGTGTGTCTGTTGGTGGATGATGAGTTGGGGTGGTAGGGACCTGGGGTTGATCGATCGTTGAAGGGTGGGTAGGGAAAAGGTTGTAAAAGGGGGGGTGGCAAAAAAGACAACGGTACACAACGACCTATTAGCACAAGTATTGTTATGCGAACGGTTATCAGTATACTGTTGGCTTATATCCAAGATAAATGATCAGGGTCAAAACCACGGCTCATAACCATGGAGATTAGGTTAATTAGGCGGGCATGAAAACTTATCAAAACAAATTTTTGGCGGGCATAAAAATGAGGATGTATTAGCATGGTCTCTACCCAAATTTGATCTGATACCCAAAGCCATGCTCTCTCTCTCTCTCTCTCTCTCTCTCTCTCTCTCTCTCACACACACACACACACACACACACACATCATACAAACACGATGCAGCCCCTCTATCACACATTGCCATCTCTGCCACTGCCGCTTCTCTTCTCGCTGCCACTCGTCTCCTTCGCTGCCGCTTCTCTCTTGCGCCGCCACAGGTAAAAACTTAATCGCCTTCGAATTGCCAATCTTTTATAGATTGTAGGTTTACGTGCTTTTATGTGTCAGAATGATTGAGAGTTAGGTTTTTTGGTGCCTTTTTGATCTGTAAGGAATACAAAGTAGTGAACAAAGAAAAAATATGATATCTTGCTGCTTTAGTGTTTTATGCTCAACTATTATGTACACACAGTTGTGTAATTCTTTCTTTACTAATTTTGCATCTAGGGTTTCAGTGATTGGCTTTAGCAACATGCATATTTCTTAAATTATTTGATTAGCTTTACTAATAATCTGCTTGGTTGCTGACAAAAGCGGACAACTTACAAAAAAAGAAGAAAAGTGATTGAATTTATTCATTTAGGGGCTAATTTTCTGGAGTTTCACTTATTGCCTTTTACTGGAGGTTGTTCAATTAATGAATTTCTTCTCTTAATAATCTGCTTGGTCTCCAAGAAATGTAGGAAAACATGCGACAAAAAGAAGAAAATTGATTCAAGTCATTCATTAGGGCCGAGTAAATTAATCTAACATTTTTCTAGGTTAATTTGTTGTTCTGTTTAGGAATATGAGGTAGCGCAGAAAGTAAAAAATTAAAACTTTGCTGTTTTAGCGTCTTTCTACATATATAATGTCAACACGACATACGTTATATCCTTTACTAATTTTCTATCTAGTGTTTCAGTAATTGGCTATAGCAAAATGCATAATTATTCAATTAATTGATTATGTGTACTGATGATAATCTGCTTGGTTACTGAGAAAAGTAGGAAACCTTGCAGTAAAGAAGAAAATTGCTGGATTTTTCTTTGACTTTGTTGTTTTTGGTTAATGGATTTTTTCTGCTAAGTATCTTCTTGGTGACCGAGAAACGTTAGGAAAACATGCTGTTAAATTTTTATTCTACTATTATTCTGTCTTGGAGTATGAGTAAGTGCAGAAAACAAAGTTGAGAGCTTTTGCTGTATTTTGCACAAAATATTATGTACATGTATTACTGTAAAACTTGATTCAGTGCTAGGCAGAATAGACATGATATTTTTTCAAAAAGAGTTTGGCAAGAAGGTTAAACATGCTCATGAAAAAGTGAACTGATTATGTTTGTGAATAGAACGAAAGCTACTCACGACTTGTGGATCAAATGGTGTAGGATTGGTCTAAAGGCATCTTAGTTTGTGAGAATGTGTTGAATGCAGTTAGGGATTCATATGTTTTATTTTTCGCTGGGAGAAGGTTCATGTGGGTTGGGGGAGTATTTTTTTGTAGTTTCTACATGTTACTCTAACAAGTACTACTCATTGCTTGTTTTAATGTTTGCCAAATATGTAGAGACTATTTTTAGATGGTCGGACGGAGACGTCGACTGTTTCAAGAAGAGGTAGAGGCGTCACAAACCAAAGACCAGTTTTCACAGGCTTCAGAGGACGATTATTCACAATTTGAGGGGTTCATTGGAAGAGATAGAGGGTTCTAGCATACCAGGTTATGATATTACTTTATACTTTAGAAATGAAACCTGATTATTGCCTTTTATTGTGAGCCTACTTGGTCCAAAATTTGATAAAATTGATTATTTAACATGTGCTACAACTCGTAGTTTATGTCTAAGCAAAATACTATGTTCAGCTCCACAGAAGGCGCGAGGACCCACAATGTGTGCAAGTGTTTGGGCAAGGGAGACACAAAAGTTTGTGGGGTACAATAACTATGGGCAAATGTATACTGGTGCAGAAAGAGAGATGACTAAGTGGCTTGGGACTTTGGCTCGCAAGTCCGATATCTTCTCGATTCATAAAACGAGTTTTAGAGATTTCACGCAAGATGATCTAGATGTTGCGTGGGCAAAAATTACGGTATAATTGTCTCTAGATTGTATAGTTACTCCTTTTATGATGTTGTTAAAAACCTATCAAAATTTTCATTTTGGATTGTAATTCAATGCACTTGCTAACATTTCAACTACTAGAACTGATATAGAAATCGTGTATTTCATTTTGAGGTTTTAATTGTGCTTGCAAAAATGCTACACGATAGGCCATCAACTAGCAAAAAACCATATATTTGAGAGACTTGACAACATGTGGAGATGTTGGAGGTACGATTTAAAGCAGAAGTGCTTTGTGGAGGGTGATCGAGCAAAATCTCTGAGTAATTTGAGTGATTTGAGGGTGGACAAAAGCCAGTGGGAGGTATTAGTTAACTTTTGGTTAACTGATGAAGCAAAGGTAAATGATCATTTGCATGAAACATTAAGTGAATTTTATGCTTTGTGTACTAACGCAAAAACGAAAACAGGAAAGATTCGACAAAAAACTCAAACAACTGAAAAGAAAACTTGATAGGGCATACACTGGGCTCAAAGGTTATGCCAAGGAAGCAGCACGAACTAGTAAAAACTTTGTTAATACGTCACAAATATATGTCAATGTGTATATGTGGATCAATGACGTGTACTTACTTGCTATTGTATATTACTTGGTAGTACGTGAAAGATGGAAAGGTTCGTTCCCGAACAAAGATGTACATAATCTCACGCACTTGCAAGGATGGGACTGTCCTAGAGTCTACAAAAGGAAAGCTATTAAGTCACTATCAGTTTTCATGCATCTCACCTCTGCATATTATGGAATGTGGTCGCTGTTCCATTTACCAAATTATGGTTGTGAACTCTAGGATTTTGTAATAAAAGACTGGGTTGGAGAAGAACAAAACATCGCATTAATTAACATTGAAAGTTTTATTTTTCTCAACAGACATGTGCATGTTCCCTCAAATGTGGATACATTAGAAAAAAGGACAGTGTTACTTGATTATGAAACCTAAGCAATGGCCCAAACCAAAACTTTCTAGCTCCTTCATTAAACTATCATACTTGCTGAATTTTTCCAAAAGTTTGTATTTGTTATCGAATATAAAACTATAGAATTTGCACTTTATTTTATGTTGCAGTACTCTGCTGGGAGTACTAAAGGAAAAGCTTAATGCTTTGTCTACGAGTTTTCAGGAGTTAAAAACAAGATTAACTACAGTTCAAATTTTGACTTTGTCGTAAGAATTTTGTTGTGTACAGCGACGCATCAAAGTAAGGATTAGGCTGTGTATTGATGCAACATGACAAAGTTATGGCTTATGCTTTAAAAAAGCTGAAACTTGTTCATACCCTATCCTCGTCAGACCCCCGGGGCCCGCTAAGGGACCTGCGTCACGCGACACATCACTTAGTCAACGGTCAATTATTCAACGCCATAACCCGATCAAAGTGTATCTCTTTTCAAGCATACACAGGCATCACCAATGCAGCGCATCAACACAGTCAAGCCGTCAGAAAAGGGTCTCGATCCTTCAAGGGGGTCGGCCACCCCTCTCATAAGGGGGTTGGCCACCCCTTCCTCAAGAGGGTCGGCCACCCCTTCCTTAAAGGGGTCGGCCACCCCTTCCTCAAGCGGGTCGGCCACCCCTTCCTCAAGTGGGTCGGCCACCCCTTCGTCAAGGGGTCGGCCACCCCTTCCTAAAGGGGGTCAGCCACCCTTCTCCTCAAGGGGGTCGACCACCCCTTCCTAAAGGGGGTCAGCCACCCTTCTCCTCAAGGGGGTCGGCCACCCCTTCCTTAAGGGGGTCGGCCACCCTTCTCCTCAAGGGGGTCGGCCACCCCTTCCTCAAGGGGGTCAGCCACCCTTCTCCTCTAGGGGTCTGCCACCCCTTCCTCAAGGGGGTCGGCCACCCTTCTCCACTAGGGGTCTGCCACCCCTTCCTCAAGGGGGTCGGCCACCCTTTTTCTCTCGCAAAGATCACTCCTCAACACCGACATCACTCATCGCGCTCTCCACCATGCGCGCTCAATGCCAATAATCACACAACACGCCTCACTCACTGTGCACAATTGTCACGACGGCAGCATACTATCCCAAGTATTGCTACGCGACAGTCGTCGCTGTGCCCTTGCGGCATGCTTATGGTACGTGCCCCCGGCACCAAGTATTGCTCCGCGACAGTCGTCGCTGCGCCCTTGCGCCATGCTTATGGCACGTGCCCCCGGCACCAAGTATTGCTCCACGACAGTCGTCGCTGCGCCCTTGCGCCATGCTTATGGCACGTGCCCCCGGCACCAAGTATTGCTCCGCGACAGTCGTCGCTGCGCCCTTGCACCATGCTTATGATACGTGCCCATAGCACCAAGTATTGCTCCGCTACAGTCGTCGCCGTGCCCTTGCATCACAACCATGATACAGGCCTCTGGGCATTACACTTATTCACCACACAATGCGCCCCTGCCATGGACATGTAACATGCTTCGACCCACTCTCTGGAGTGTGCGGCATTCTGGGGGCTCCGCTCATAGTGCTCCGGCATGAGGACCCCTCTCTACGGGATGGGCTTTGCGCCTTCGCAGGCTTAGCGCCATCGCCGGCTCAATCAAACTACCGGATGGGCTTGAGGCCATCGCCGGCTCAATCAAACTACGGGATGGGCTTTGCGCCTTCGCAGGCTTAGCACCATCGCCGACTCAATCAAACTACCGGATGGGCTTGAGGCCATCGCCGGCTCAATCAAACTACGGGATGGGCTTTACGCCTTCGCGCGCTTAGTGCCATCGCCGGCTTAATCAAACTACGGGATGGGCTTCGCGCCTTCGCGGGCTTAGCGACATCGTCAGCTCAATCAAACTACGGGATGGGCATGAGGCCATCACCGACTCAATCAAAGTACGGGATGGGCTTCGCACCTTCGCAGGCTTAGCGCCATCGCCGGCTCAATCAAACTACGGGATGGACTTTACGCCTTCGCGGGCTTAGGGCCATCGCCGGCTCAATCAAACTACGGGATGGGCTTGAGGCCATCACCGGCTCAATCAAACTACGGGATGGGCTTGAGGCCATCGCCGGCTCAATCAAACTACGGGATGGGCTTCGCGCCATCGCCGGCTCAATCAAACTGCGGGACAGGCTTCGTGCCGTCGCCGACTCGATTAAACTGCGAGACGGGCTTCGTGCCGTCGCCGGCTTAATTACTGGGGGCTTTGGCCCTCGCAGCCGGATGGGCTCGCAACCCTGGAGCCATCATCGGCACAATCTTAAAGCCACCGACATCACACTCGCATGGAGCTCCGACGCGAAGACTTCACCGCAACGGACTCTAAGCACCAAGCGGCGACCATGGCCACTCATGTCACTATTGATTGTCAACACCACCAGGGCAATGACCCCCGGGTCACTCCGAGACGGAGCAAGTCCTCAGAGGGCATAGCGCCTAGTCCGCCTGGCAGTTGGCTACAGGGGCAACCCTTAACGCTGTCAGGTTCTTTGCGCGTCTCCTGACGCACCTTATGGGATTCAGTAAGGGCTTGGACTAGAGGCTGGGGCAACGGGCTACTCTGATCATGCTACTACAGCGTGATCAGTCTCCTCAGACGGGTAGAGAGATGCTGCAAGGGCAGGGCAGCACGAACTTGGGGATCGACAGTCCAATGGAGAATCAGTACTTTGACCCCCCTGGTGACGCGACGTTCCCAGGGGGTGACACATGTGAAGTTATGACACATGCACATTTTTGCCTACAAATAGTGGACTTTGGAGCTTTTTCAAGGATCTTTTCTCTCATTTGAACTTTTCACTTTCTCTCTCTAAAAAGACATTCTCTCTGGAATTCTAGTGAGAGAAACACACTTGGACCTCGATCACCAGACCCTTGACGCTGCACCCTCTTCACGGACTATCGACCGTCGGCCTTGTTCGTCATCGCCCTATCTACGCGGCTCTTCCAGCCCTCGCGACCTGTCTGGGGAGCCTTGCTCTCAGCCCTTACTCCGTCCTTATTGTCTCTTAGTCTGTCTACCTGGAAGCTGACTCAGACTGCATCCTTTGTGGCACCTCCACGTAGTAGCCAACCCTTTTCAGCATCAACATTTTGGCGACTCCGCTGGGGTGGTGAGCATCGTGTTGTAGTCTGCTGTACTTAAGCATCATGCCTATGCAACGGCGAGTTACGAGGGCTACCAGCCAGAGCCTTATCCATCCCGTGCAAGAAGAGGACCACCCAGTTGAGCAAGAAGGGACTAATGCCCTACGTCCCCAAGGCCACCCGACATCTGACGTGCAAGTTGCAGTCAATGCGGCCATTCAGCAGTTCACTCCTACTATAGCCAGCATACAAGACTCGCAGGCCACTCTCATGATTGCCATGAAGGAAATGCAAAGATCCATACAGGCTATGGCCTCACAGCAAGTCATTCCACCGGTCCAGCCCACAGGACCTGGGGCGTCCCCTAACTTCACCCAGGCCCCAATGTCGCGACCACTGCCGCCTCGGCCTTCCAGACCCCTGGCGATGGGGCTCGCGACATCTTTCCTGCTTATAACTGGCACGCTGCATCCCGCGATGCCATCGCACAGACCGCAGCCGGATCTGGGACCAGTACTGCAGCAAGTCATCCCTGTTATTGCACCACAGCATCTACTGATAAGAAGTTCTTTTGAAACTCGTGAATCCATCGAGATGGAGCCTAATCCCTACTTGACAGAGCAACATCAAACGACTGGCCAAGTGGTGGACATGTCTCACCCAACCACCTATGTTACCGCACACGCGCCTATGGCAACACCTGCCCTGTATCATCCTCCTGCTCCCCCAACCTACCCAGTTGCACCGTTAGGGGGCTCAGGGGCTCGTGGAGCCCCAGCCAGCCATTAGCCGCTAGTTGGCCAGGAGGAGCCACTTCCTCATTATGTCTCTAAAGCCGACTTCGATGCACTCCTCCGCCGGCTGTCACAGCAGTCTGCACCCGGCTCGCTAGCGCGACTGACAGACCGCACGTCGTATGCCAACGAGATGGCCACCGTAACCTACCAGCTCAGATACAAGCAACCCACTTTTGTGCTCTTCAACGGGCGTGAAGGCAACTCCCGTGAGCACTTGACAAGATTCGTTGGCTCATTGGAACAGTATGGCCCGGGCGATAGTTTGAAGCTGAGGGAGTTTCACAAATCCCTCACGGGCTTGGCATACACTTGGTATCATCAGATCCCCGCGGGGACAGTCCATTCTTGGGATGAAATGGACCAACTATTCTTGGACAAATTCCACTACGAAGCTGAACGCGTCACCATAGTGGACATCGTAAGCATACCCCAGAATCTCGGCGAAGACTTAACCAAATATGTGCACCGTTTTCACCTTAAGTGCCTCAAGTGTACGGATTTCAACAAAGATGAGACATTGGTCCCCATATGCATCAAGAACATGAACGACATCTACCGGGTACACATTGAGAACTTGCAGTTGAAGTCTTGGGGGCACCTCAAGGAAGCGGCCCGACGTACTTACGAGACGGTCGGCCCTGTCAAACCATGGAGGACTCGCAAGCAGAATGCACTGCTGGCCTCGACGAACATACCTAGTGCTCAACGCGACAACAACAACACCAACCATAACAATGTCAGCAACTACGCTGGCTCCAAGCGTTCGTTCCAGGATAGGGACCAACGCCCTGACAAACGAAGACAACAGGAGACTCCCCCTGCCTTTCCATGCGATCTGAACACGGTGAAAGAACTCTTGACATAATGGGTTGTTAATGACCGGAACTTCAGATTGCCACCTGTGCGGATCCCTATCACAGACGAAGAAAGAACCCAGACCAACTATTATCCCTTCCATCAATCCATTGGCCATCCTCTTCAAAACTGCAACGCACTACGAACTATCTTTACAAGAAAGGTCGCGTCGGGCGAACTACAGTTACAAAAGAACAATGATGTGGCGTAAGGACCCTTATCGGAACCATGGCAACAACAATCAAGGACATCAGGTGCTCATGGCTGCTACTGACCGCGTCGAAGCTCTAATCCTTAAAGCCCCTACAGAGATCTCTCATATGGTCACACCTTTTATACCTTTCGCTCTTCAGCCAGCGCCCTCAATCGGACAGATGTCGAAGATTAAAAGCTTTTTTGATGAAATGGGGTTCTCACCCACGGCACGAACTTACCTCTCAAACTGTCTGATCGAGGTCACCACAGGCCTCAGTCCTGAATGCTTCGCTGCCCAAGCCGAACTCAGGCATGTCCCTTCTACCATTCGTTTTCTCAGACGAGGACTAGCCGCCAATTAACGGCACAGGCTTTCGTCGCGCCCTAGTAGACTACGGCGCCTCAATCAACATCATACCTCTCATCACCCTACAGCAAGCTGACATACCACCAAGGAAGATCATCAGCGACCCCGTCAAGATTACTGGCTTCGGGCAGGGCCCCCAGTCCACCCTCAGCCACATCACTGTCGACCTCATGGTCAGAACTGTCTGTCGTTACACCACTTTTCATGTGATAGACAGCGAGTCCTCCTTCCACCTTCTACTTGGACAACCTTGGATTCATGTTAACAAGGCTGTCCCCTCAACGTACCTCCAATGTGTAAAACTGGTGGCCGGTCCTGTGGGACACGAGGTAGCAATAACGATCCCCACAACTAGGGTACCCTTCGAATGTGCCGAGTCTTACTTTGTCGAGGCCTCCTTCTTCACTGAGTTCACCCCGGATGGTGAGAACGCCACTCACATCCATTCCACCAAATTGCCAGATTGGGAGGGGCTGTGCAGGAACAAGCCTCCCAAGTCCAAGAAAAGCGACAAGAACAAAGCGTAAGCTTCAGCGTCACCACTCGCGGTCTTGACCAATTATCTGCCTTCATCTTTCAAGTCCAAAAAGCACAAGCCTGAACCTACTTCTGACGCATCATCAAAGACAGGAGAGTGATCTACCAATTATGACGGTATACGGGGGTCCCAGGTGGTTTGTCTCTGTCCTGAACCAACCACGGAAACGGAATGGTGCTGCACGGCCGAGCATTGCCAGCCAGACCCTGAGCCTACTCCGGGCACTGCACCACCCTGCTATGAAGACGACCCTCGACCACAAGCTGAAGATCTCGAAGAAATTAACCTGGCTGACCCGGGCAAGGACCCTCGACTGACATACATTGGCACAAAACTCGCCCCAGGCCGAAGTGAAGAATTGGTTACCCTCCTCCGCGAATATCGCGATGTATTGGCATGAAGTTACAACGAGATGCCTGGGTTGGATCCCGCCTTGGTGACGCACCATCTCAACATCGCTACCGAATTCAGCCCTGTCCGACAACATCCTAGATCTTTTTGCCCCGAGCTCAAATTAAAGATCAAGCAAGAGATTGAGCGACTTCTACAAGCCGGCTTTATCAAACCAATTACTCATCCCATATGGCTGGATAATGTCGTCCCTGTCCAAAATAAGAGTGGCCAAGTCCACGTTTGTATTGACTTTCGTGACTTGAACAAAGCGTGCCCCAAAGATGAGTTTCCACTGCCCAATATCGACATGCTTATGGAAGCTGCCGCCGAATACGAGACCTTGTCCTTCATGGATGGCTTCGCCGGCTATAACCAAATTCGAATGAATTCGGACGACTGTGCCAAGACAGCCTTTTGGACTCTAGTGGGTAACTTTTGTTGGAAAGTCATGCCCTTCGGTCTCAAGAATGCGGGCGCTACTTATCAGCGAGCCATGACCGCCATCTTCCATGACATGATACACCGTACTGTAGAGGACTACGTCGACGATCTTATCATCAAGTCCAAAAGGGAAAGTGATCATCTCACGGACCTTCGAGCAGTCTTCAATCGTTGTCGACAGTACAACATGCAGATGAATCCGTTGAAATGTGCCTTTGGAGTCTCCTCCGGCAAATTCCTTGGCTTTTTGGTTAGTCGACAAGGGATCGACTTTGACCCTTCTAAAGCTGCTTCTATCCAAGAAATGCCACCACCTAAGAGCACCAAACAGTTGAAGAGCTTCCTCGGTAAGGTCTCCTACCTCTGTCGATTCATCCCTGCCTTGGCCTAACTTATCACGCCCTTCGGGCACTTGACCCACAAAAGCGCACCGTGGAGTTGGGAGGCGCCCCAATAACAAGCATTTGAACAGATCAAGGTGATCCTCATGTCACCACAGACCATGGTAGTGCCCCAGCGAGGTTTTCCACTCTTACCTTACTTAACCTCCACACCCAAATCCGTGGGGGCCTTGTTGGCCCAAGAAGTGGACTGGGTGGAGCGTTTGGTTTATTACCTCAGCCTATCGATCAGGGGACCCGAGGCCAACTATTCTGAGCTCGAGAAGCATTGCTTCACCTTGGTCTACGCCTCACAAAAATTCAGGCACTACTTCTTGTCGCACCAAATCATGCTTGTCACCAAGGCTGATCCACTACGATACATGCTAACACGCTCTGCCTTGTCTGGATGACTTACACGCTGGTTATTGCTATTAGCAGAGTTTGGCCTGTCAATTAGGAACCCTACGGCTCTGCGAAGCCAAGCACTTGCAGATCTCCTGGCCTTCTTTCTGCAAAAACAGTGTGAACTGACCTTAGATCAATTACCTGGGGAGGAGACGGCCCTGATCTTCGACATAGATGAATTATGGACACTCGAGTTTTACGGCTCAGCCACTAGCAAAGGTCTGATAGGGCTCCCCTCCAGCAAGGGGGTGGCGGTATAGTCCTTCACAATCCACATGGTGTTATCACCTCCCTATCCTTCAAGCTCGCATTCCCGGTATCCAATAATGACGCTGAATATGAGGCCCTTATCATCGGCCTCATGCTAGCTACCAGTATGGGGGCTAAGTCATTATGCATAAAGGTGGACTCAAACTTGATAATGAAACAGGTTGACGGAGAGTTCGCGGTCAAAGAGCCAGCTTTGGCGCCTTATCGTGCCCTGGTACAACACTTGGAGGGAAGACTTGGCCATGTCCAATATGAACATCATAACAGGTGCCACAACCGACATGTAGACATCTTAGCCACGATCGCATCAAAGATTGAGTTCGACGGTGAGCAGCAAATGCTAACCATCATCAGAAGGACCGCACCATGCACGACATTAAACTTAGTCCCCAGAGACACTACTGTCGGTGATTGGAGGTAGCTAATCGTCGACCAACTCAGGGCACCATCTCTTGCGTCCACCTCCACCCTCACGAATTTCTTGATGTTGGGAGACGTCCTATACAAATGATGTCCCGAAGGCACTCTGGCCAGATGCTTGGCCCCGACGGAAGCAAAGCATAGACTACAGCTCGGCCATCAAAAATGTTGTGGCCTCGACGGCCCCCTTCTGTACCGTCACCTCCAGCGCATGGGCCTCTTTTGGCCGTCCATGGCCAAGGATGCCTCGGATGTAGAACGGGATTGTTCAGAATGCCTATATGCACCGGATAGCGGGGAAGCGCTTGTCATTAACGTCAAGGGCGACTAGCGTCAGCCTTTCCTACAATACCTAAGTCATGGGCTCCTACCGCCGAATCGCGGCTTGGCACGATCCGTCAAGCGCAAATCGGTCAGATTTTTTGTGACGGAAGGCGAATTATTTCGTAAAGGGTTTTCGGGGCGCACCCTACGCTGCTTACAAGGTGCCTCGGCCTTGGAAGTAATTAATGAAGTGCACAATGGTGTCTGTGGGGAGCATCAGGAATCGCATAAGCTGTACGCAGAATTGCTAAGGTTAGGGTACTATGGCCAACCATGGAATCTGACTCCATCACTCATGTCCGACATTGCCAGCCCTGCCAAAGACATGCTGACAGAATGCACACCCCAACGTCCAATCTTCGTATGATCGTGGCCCCTTGGCCATTTCACTCTTGGGCTCTCTACCTTATCGGTCCCATACATCCACTGTCAAAAGGCCTTATATGGATCATTGTCGCAACGGAGCGTTTCACAAAGTGGGTTGAGGCCATACCTCTGCGAAAAGCCACGGGAGGCGCCATTGCCAACTTCTTACGTGACCACATCATCTATCGTTTCGGCATCCCACGATGCATCATCTCTACAACGGCACGCCATTCATCAACCGGGATGTTTGGACTCTCATGGAAGCGCACGACATCAATCACACGACATCAACCCCTTACTATCTGCAAGGCAATGGTCAAGCTGAAGCCTCCAACAAAACCATGTTGCGTGTTTTGTCATGCATGCTTCACGACGCGAGCGGCTCTTGGTCCGAAAAGCTGAGCCATGCCCTTTGGGCTTACAGAACTTCCAAACACACAGCCACGAAGGCCACACCCTTCTCCCTTATTTACTGGGACGAGTGCGTGGTACCCGTCGAGGTCGTGGTAGCCTCGGCCTGACTAGCCCTCAGCAGCGGCCTTGGGGAAGAGGAAACCAAAATGATGGCCCTTGAAGGCCTGGATAAAAAAGGAGCCAACGCTATGCGCCGAATGAAGAAACACCACGAACAACTTGTCAAAGCCTACGAGAAGACTGTCAAACCCCGCTCCTTCCTGGAGGGCGACCTTGTCCTCCGAGCTGCCAAGCATGTGCAGGCCAACCTGTCAGCCCTTAAGTTCACACCCAACTGGGAGGGGCCACTTGAAGTGCACGCGACCAGAAGCAACGGCTCCTATCTCTTGCTCAACCCGGACAACGGGCAGCTCACGGCCCCTGTCAATGGTCGCTACCTAAAGAAATACTATGCGTAACCAGTTGCAGCTTGTTCATCACGACCTCCCACACACAGTTTAGAACACTTGCACCACATTTTGTTGTATATAAGCTCATACTCTGACTTGTAACCCTTGTCGCTCATTACAAGTTCTTTTTTTATGAAACAGCTTTTTGATCCGAGCATTATCCATACACAGTCTGTTCGCTGCACATATATTTATGCTTAGCCTGCCTCTTTTACTCCTAGGCACTGAGCTGTTTGCCCTCGACGGGAAAGAGGGAACACCATCGGATAACCATCAGACATAAGACATTTGATAATCGTAACGAAATAAAAAGAGCGCAATGCACCCATAACAAATGATAATAGGACAACACGCAGCCATGTTTCATAACGCCAACAAGAAAATATATGTACATATAAAGTTTTTTTCTTGGCCACTATCGGGCACGGTTTATACATCAAACCCGTCATAAGTCCTACAGAAAGCTAGATAACAGCACTGTTACCGGATGAGAGCTAAACGCCTCCAACGTGTGACACTAATCCTGTAGCGCCGACCATCCAGCCTCGAGCTCAGCCTGCCGCCTAAGACACTCAGCCTCTCGAACCTCCACATTAGCGCGCTGCCTCTGCAAGTCACTCAACCGTCTCTGTAGCTCAGTTACCTGCCTCTCTATCTCCACCACCTCCCTGTCAATGACGACCAACTCTCCGCTAATCTCTGACCGCTCCACCTCTAGCCCTGTGCGCCGCCTCTCGAGTAGCACCTCCTCCATCTGCACCAAGGCCATCCTCTCCCCCATGGCACTGCCCTCGCTCTTTGACTTCAAGAAATCTGTCATCCAATCCAGCTGTAAGCCTAGAGACGTGAATGGCGCAAACTCCGCCAGCGACCGTTCAATAAACACCATCGACCAGCCTGTCATAGGAACACTGGCGAAGGGTAGCAACCACTCTACGAACCCTTCATACACCCACCTCTGCAGTACGAGGTTCTCTACAGTCACTCCCTCGAACGTCTGTGGGTATGCCACCTTTACCAACTTTATCCGGTGCACTGTCTCAGTGGGCAACTGGAGGCTCTCCCATGATATGATGTCGGCCTGCCCGCTAGACGATCCCCTACTCACCTCACCAATCACTGCACCACCCACCACTGTCGTAGGCCTCTCCCGCACTCTGCTCGTCGCTTGTGCACCGACGGTCATCGAGTGCATTGCCATCAATGTTGCCCCTACCGCGACAGCTGACCCCGACGACGCGTCCTGCTGACGCTCCGCAACAGGCTGTGCTAGAATCTCCGTCTCACGAACACGAGGTGCCACCACGGGCTCCAGCTCCACCGGGTTCTCCCGCTCAACCCCTACAGCCTCCGCCTCTGTGCCTGTTCACCAGTAGCTGCTGGCATCAAACATCAGTGACTCGTCAACCGCTCTACCATACACATCCTCCATTCTCTCCTCGGCTCCCGGCAGCGGGCTCACCCTTCCACTCACGCCAGCCCCCGACACATCAACCGCCTCCGGCACACCCTCGCCAGCTGGCTAGTCTAATTCAACTGCCACCCCCTCATCTGCCTCGGCAGCCATACCAACGTCACCAACTCCCTCCACCGTCTGCTCCTCGTACTCCTGTCAAAGGAACTGTCACTACGTTAACTCTTTTATTATGATTTTAATAACAAAGACTTAATCAAAAGGACGATGTAATGTAATGGTAACAACTAGTCTTACCTCAACCGCTGGCTCCTCTGACTCCTCCCGCGGCCTCTTCGACCCTGCCAGGCGTGAACCCAAAGCACCTGCACTCGTCTGACGACCACTCTCCATCATACTCACCCGAAGCGCCGACAGCCGCCCCTTGTTGGCCCCTGGCACTCGCGGTGACGGCATCGCTGGCTCTCCTCCACGGTCCTCCCCCGGAGCCTCATCCTCAGACCCTTCGCCCTCCTCGTCCGGCTCCTCACCTGGATCTCTCTCAAAGCCCCAGCAGCACTCCCTGACACTAGCTCCAGCATTCCAGACTACCTCGCAGCTATCACTGATATCAAACTCAATGCCCGGTCGCATGCAAACACGTCCACCAGTCGACATGTGCCTGATGGTTGTGCCAACAACTCTGCCCAACTCGCACGTAGTCGCTCCCACCACTGTGCATACCCCACAGTCACTGCCCCCACTATCAATGTCCCTGGATGCCTCCACTCTGTCACCGGTGCCGGCCACTCATGGACTCTATCATATCACGTGTACCCAAACGCGGTCGTCACACTCCACGGGCCGCGGTATCCACATGGCGGCTCCAAATCATAGACAAAATGCCAGCGATAATCGATCTGGGAAATACCGGGCCACGGAATATAGGTTCTCTGTGGGCTTCCCACCATCGTCAGTCAGCACCAGAAGCCAACCCAAAAAATAGGCCACCAAGAGCATAAGTCTCATAAAGGGCTTCCCACCCCTTTATGAGAGAGGTTGGCCACCCCTCTCATAAAGGGGTCGGCCACCCCTTCCTCAAAGTGGTCGGCCACCCTTCTCCTTAAGGGGGTCGGCCACCTCTTACTCAAGGGGGTCGGCCACCCTTCTCCTCAAGGTGGTTAGCCACCCTTCCTCGAGGGGGTCGGCCACCCTTTTTGTCTAGCAAAGACCACTCCTCAACACTGACATCACTCATCGCGCTCTTTACCATGCGCGCTCAATGCCAATGATCACATAACGTGCCTCACCCACTGTACGCAATCATCACGACGGCAGCATACTATCCCAAGTATTGCTCCGCCACAGTCGTCGCTGTGCCCTTGCGGCATGCTTATGGTACGTGCCCCCGGCACCAAGTATTGTTCCGCTACAGTCGTCGCTGTGCCATTGCGCCATGCTTATGATACGTGTCCCCGTCACCAAGTATTGCTCCACGACAGTCGTCGCTGTGCCCTTGCACCATGCTTATGATACGTGCCCACAGCACTAAGTATTGCTTCGCGACAGTCATCGCCGCGCCCTTGCGTCACAACCATGATACAAGCCTCCGGCCATTACACTTATTCACCACACCATGCCCCCCGGCCATGGATGTGGAACATGCTTCGACCCACTCTCCAGAGTGTGCGGCATTCTGGGGGTTCTGCTCGTAGTGCTCCAGCATGAGGACCCCTCTCTACGGGATCGGCTTTGCGCCTTCGCGGGCTTAGCGGCATTGCCGGCTCAATCAAACTACGGGATGGGCTTTACGCCTTCGCGGGCTTAGCGCCATCACCGGCTCAATCAAACTACGGGATGGGATTGAGGCCATCGCCGGCTCAATCAAAATACGGGATGGGCTTTGTGCCTTCGCGGGCTTAGCGCCATCACCGGCACAATCAAACTACAGGATGGGCTTCGCGCCTTCGCGGGCTTAGCGTCATCGCCTGCTCAATCAAACTGCGGGACGGGCTTCGTGCCATCGCCGGCTCGATCAAACTACGGGACGGGCTTTGTGCCTTTGCCGGCTCAATCACCGGGGGTTCTGGCCCTCGCAGCAGGATGGGCTCGCAACCCTGGAGCCATAGTCAGCACAATCTTAAAGCCACTGACATCACACTTGCAGGGAGCTTCGACGCGAAGACTTCACCGCAATGGACTCTAAGCACCAAGTGGCGACCATGGCCACTCATGCCCTCGGAGGGCATGAGTGGCCATGACCCCCGGGTCACTCCGGGACGGGAGCAGGTCCTCGGAGGGCATCGCGCCTAGTCTGCCTGGCAGTTGGCTACAGGAGCAACCATCAACGCTGTCAGGTTCTCTGTGCGTCTCCTGACGCACCTTGTGGGATTCAGTAAGGTCTTGGACTGGAGGCTGGGGCAACGAGCTATTCTGATCATGCTACTACAGCGTGATCAGTCTCCTCAGACGAGTAGAGAGATGCTACGAGGGCAGGGCAGCACAAACTTGGGGACCGGCAGTCCAACAGAGAATCAGTACTTTGGCCCCCCCTGGCGACGCGTCGTTCCCAGGGGTGACACATGTCAACTTATGACAAATGCACATTTTTGCCTATAAAATAGTGGACTTTGGAGCTTTTTCAAGAATCTTTTCTCTCATTTGAACTTTTCACTTTCTCTCTCTAAAAAGACATTCTCTCTAGAATTCTAGTGAGAGAAACACACTTGGACCTCGGTCACCAGACCCTTGACAATGCACCCTCTTCACGGACTGTCGACTGTCAGCCCTGTTCATCGTCGCCCTATCTACGCGGCTCTGTCAGCCCTCACGACCTGTCTAGGGAGCCTTGCTCTCAGCCCTTAGTCCGTCCTTGCTGTCTCCTACTCTGTCTACCTGGAAGCTGACTCAGACTGCCTCCTTTGTGGCACCTCCATGTAGCAGCAAACCCTTTTCAGCATCAACAAAACCTTATGAACATAATTATCCAACACATGATCTCGAATTAACAGCGATTATATTCGCTTTGCATAACTCGAGGCATTATCTGTTTGGGGTTGAGTTTGAGATTTTTTTACTGGTCATAAGAGTTTGAAATACATATTTTCTCAGCAGGATTTGAATATGAGATAGAGAAGGTGGATGGAAGTACTCAGTGATTATCACCAAGGTAAAGCCAATGTTGTTGCAGTTGCAGTCCGTAGGAAAGTACAAGTTGCTAGCTTAGTGGTAAAAGAATTAAAGTTGATTGAGCAAGCTTACTCATGGGAGTAATCTATTATTGAGACAAGAATTATTCTTACAAATTTACAAGTGAAACAAGTGTTATTACAGAGAATCCAGAAGGAACAAGAAAGAGATTTGGAGTTACATAAAAAAGTGAAGGATAAAGATAAAACCTTCAAACCTGAGTTTTCTATGGATATTAATGGTGTTTTACGATATAAAGACCGGATAGTCGTGCCTAACAATGAAGAGTTGAAAGGAAAAATACTGAAAGAGGCTCATAAGTCAAAGTAAATAGTGCACCCAATGAAGATGTATTGAGATTTAAAATGTAATTACAGGTGGAATAACATGAAAAGAGAAATAACTGACTACGTTACAAGATGTATTGTATGTCAACAAGTGAAAGCCAATTTCCAAAGATCGGCAGGTCAATTGAAACCTTTACCGATACCAAAATGGAAGTGGGACCATATAACAATGAATTTTGTTATAGGATTACTAAGGACCCGTGATGGGCATTATTCAATATGGGTGATCATGGATAGATTAACAAAATTTGCTCATTTCCAAATTGTACTTAGGACATACTCATTAGATAAATTAGTCCAAGTGTACGTACAAGAAGTAGTGCAGTTGCAGGGAACACCAGTAAGTATTGCAACTGATAAAGATCCAAGATTTACATCTCGTTTTTGGAAAAGTTTGCAAAGTTCACTAGGTACAAATTTAAAATTTAGCACATCATTTCATCCTCAGACTGATGGACAATCAGAGAGAACTATTCAAGCAGTGGAGGATATGCTTTGTGCATGCGTGAAAAATTTCAAAGTAAGTTAGGATCATCATTTGGCATTGATTGAATTCGCTTATAATAATAGTTATCAGGCTAGTATCGGTATGGCACCATATGAAGTTCTATATGGAGGAAAGTGTCGCTCACCGATTTGTTGGAGTGAAGTCAAGGAAAAGAGTTTAATTGTGCCACAAATAGTTCAAGAGAACACCGAAAAGAATCAGCAAATGCGTCATTAGATTTTGATTGCTCAAATCTTACAAAAAAGTTATGTTGATAACAGGCGAAAAGATTTAGAATTTTCAGTGGGATATTTTGTATTTCTCAATGTGTCACTATTTAAAGGAATAAAGCGATTTGGAAAGAAAGGCAAGTTCTCACCGAGATATATTGGCCCTTATGAAATATTGGAACCTACTGGAAATTTGGCATAACGATTTGCCTTACCTGTATCTTTGGAAGGAGTACATGATGTGTTTCATGTTTCTATGTTGAGGAGTATAACCCTGACCCATCTCATGTAATAAGCCTTGAACTGATATCAACCCAATCGAATTTTTCATATGAAGAGTTGCCCGTGCAGATTTTAGCTGATGTGAAAGTTTTGAAGAACAAAAGCATTCTGTTGGTCAAAGTTTTGTAGCAAAATCATGAAGTGGAAGAAGTCATGTGGGAAAGGAGGAGGATATGCGAAAAGATTATCTGCACCTATGTGGTAAGCATAAGATATGAATTTGGGGACCAAATTCTTTTAAGGAGTGAAGATTATGAGAATCAAACATTTCACATGCTTCGATTACATATTTAAGTACGGTTAGATGCATCATTATATGTGAAAATGATCATGATGAAGTATGCATGATAATGTGTTTGAATGTATGTTTAAATGTTAAACACCTTGAATTGAGTAAAATGTTTAAGAAGGTAAACGAAGTGCTATAAATGTATTGCGTTATAAAAACTGAGGCTGACTCTTTAGGCTCCTGTTTGGTAGTCGTTAAGTCTCTTTGAGTTATGTCTAAATCCTTATTGTACTGGTACTAATTAAAAAACTCTCGCAACACATCCTACCATGTTTACACTCTCGCATCATCGAGGGTGAGGAACCATCGAGTAGCGGCTTAGGTCAAGGTCCAACAAAAAGGCTAAATCAGTTGGTTCTGGTTAATTCCATAAGCAGCTAATGCACGCACTTACATCTTCACATGAATCTATGGATCCGTCATCCCATCAAATTTGTCGATATCTAGCATTTTAAACTTTGGAGGGAGCCTATTCTTTGAGCTCATGATAAGGGTACCATGATCCCTTGGGTTTGTAACTCCCTTAGAAATTCGGAGCTCTACTGCCCCGAACTCTCAGGTCTTTAACCTACCGGATCACATCAAACATGTCAGATCTGGTCACTAACTCATACTTTTAAACATTTAATCCGATACCAACTCAAATTCTTCAAATACAAGCTTACAAAATTACTTAAACTCGGTCTATTAAAACCTAGGTTCTTTACAACTCGAGTCCTTATAAAACAAGGTGACAGTCCCGACCCACGTAGGGGTCTCACATCACTATAGTGGTGGGCTTACCGGAGCCTCACATAGACATTCCCCAACTTGCTACAGCTTATCATCACCTACAGAAGGGAATCAAACGAAGGGTGAGCTTTTAAGAGCTCAGTAAGGTTGTACAAGGACTACAAAAATAATTGCCAAACAACTCCAAAAGGGTCCAACTAACGACGATTTCTGAAATACCCCAAACAATTTGAAGAACTCAATGATTTTCAAAATGATCAAAATCCAACATAAATAGATACAAAAATAACAATAACAATCACGATGGTTTCCAAACTGTCAGTAAAAGATCACTTCCAAAGTCATCATTTCCAAAGTACCATGAAAATTTCTCAAGGGATTTTAACACAAGCCCTATTTCAGTTCTTTCATATTCTCCAATATGTTTAACATGCTTAGGTTATTTTTTAACAAGTTTCTAATAAGTATTCAAAAATTTGACAAAGAATTCATATTAGAGAATTATGCTAACATAACATATATCCATATTCATGCCTTAAAAATCTATTGAACACCTTTAACTATCTTACCTTAATGAAGAGATGAAAGAACCAAAATTTCAGAATTGAAACCCCTCCAAAAGACTCATCAAGACCCGTTCAAAACTCTATTTGAAGCTTCAACAAAGTTTCCAAATCAACTACTTAAAGTTTCCTTTAAAAAACAAGCCTTAATTCTAGATTTTGTAAGGTTTTTGGTTGATTTGTTGCAATTTTTCTCAAAAATATGGTTGAAGGATTTTAAACATGTCAATTGGGTCTTTTTTAACTCAAATTGGAAGTAAGTAGGAGGTGTCAAGTGGAGGTCAAGAGGTGGAGAAGTCAAGCACGACCAGACTTTAAGCATGAGATGGCAAGACACAGTTATGCCACCTAGCAAGCACAACAAGGCTCAAAACATGATGAGCCTCGAAGTATGACATATCGCCATAGTATGTTGACACGTCACAAGCACAACAATAATAGGTAGTATGAGGTGGCACAATGCTGTGCAAAGAGCAAAAACAATTCATAGGCAGTTCGGTCAACTGATTACTCCCGGCTAGAGTTTTCACCATTTTTGTTTCCAGCTCTTCTAAAAATATTTTTGGTCATTTCAAGTGATCATTTGAAGTTTCTAAACATCAAATACAGTTATATTAGTGTTCTTACATTGGTTAACCGCCCATGGAAAGAAGAACATGTTAACATGATAAGAATAACCTGCTATAGGTGTACGATGAATATCTTTTTGTGCACTATCGCTTTTCCTTTAAAAAACTAATGGGATCACTAATACAAGTTAAGATGCTATCAATAAAGGAACCATACCCTAAAAAACTAAGCTGAGAGGATACCATGTCGATGGGATCACGCCAATGCTTTGTCAAAGCCAGCTAGTGTGAATAGCATCAAAAGCGCGAGGTCTCAATAGATAGTGTCACGAGAAGCCATTCCCAAGCCGCGACGACGGTTTACCCGTTTAAACGCTCCACTTACAAAATTCTTTGAGCATTTGCTACAAAGAGGTATGATTGCCAAGTTGCCACTTACTCCTACATCGGTTCTTTTACCCAAAGGATGCGATGCCCAACCTCATTGTGCTTACCATCAAAAAGTAGTCCCACCATACCGAAAAAGGCATCGCCCTCCCTCATGCCAATATAAATATAGATTTAGTTGACAAAGGTGAAGTAAACCCCTCTGCGGGGCCCTAATATAAAGATAGAATCTTTGCCAGCACAAAGTAAGCCTAATTGAGACATCTCTTATGGCGCTAGATCTTTCTACGCTCGATTAAGATGAGGATATTTTTAGCCAGATCACCCCAGCATTAGATAAGACCGGTTAGCTCTCAGATCTATAGTCAAAGACTTCCCTAATGTTGAGCTGAGTATGATGTCAAGCCAAAATCTTGAACGGTTTTCCTAGTATTTTATAGAATACCTTTTTCAGACTTGTTATTTTATGTCGTTGTTTTTGCTTACTCTTTGTTTGCCAGTTTAGTCTATGTGGCTGAGGATGAATAAAAAGAAATAAAAGTAAAGAATATACCCTTTCTTAAATGTCTCTTTTAGAATTTGAGTCAAATAGAGTTTGTGTTTCCAGCAAGCCTAGGAGTCCATCCTTAGCAAGTCGAGAGCATAACAATTTCCGAAGCAAGAGAGAATTGCCCGATCTCATACTTGTATCTATAGTTGACCAATCATTTCGGAATATGGTGAAAAAATGATTTTGACTTTAAGACTAGTGGTCCATCTCTTTAACACTTCTTCTTTGCACTTAGAGGATAGTAATCCCTGTCTTTTCAAGCTTAAATATTAGAATTTTTGTTTCTTTGAAATTGAATGTCAGAAAACCTAATGGAAGAATTAAGTTTGAAATTTAAATATTTGAGTGAGAATCCAAGAGGTTATCAAGAGAAGGCTGTGATTTCCTTTCTTGTCCCACCCCTAATTCACCAGAAACTAGCCAAATCATCAAACATAATAAGGTGTCATATTGATTACAAGACTTTCTCATATTCAAAGCCCACTTACTCCTTCTCCTAGCTTGGGCCATTCATCTCAAAAAAAAAAAGAAAGAAGAAAAATCCCACTAGACCAAAAAACTTGAAAAGGGAGGCCCAAGCTAAAGTTAGGACACGAAAAAAAGGACAAAGAGAAAGACAAAAGCGGTGGGGAGGGGAGGGGAGGGGAGAGAGACCTCGAAAGAATGTAGGTTTGCATGAGTTTTCCTTGGGATGAGCATTCCCGATGATTAGAGGCATCGTTTGGTCACCACATATTATCCTGATGACCCTACACTGAATTTTTTTCCACTTACTAGCCCTTGGTACCTAAACAGATTAGCCTTTCTTTTTGAAAGCCTATATTTCTAACCTTAGGGTGGGTAGTCTCCTGGTGTGTGCCTATGTCCTAATTATTCCTGAAACTCAACTCAGCATAAAAAGTGTCCCTCTCATAGCAACCACATTCTTCAAGGTAGATGATAACTAAAATCATTATTTTCTTTTACTCGATCGCGAAAGAAAGAAGGAGTATCGAATAAACAAAAAAGCAAGAAAGAGAAACATATCGGATTGAAGAATGATTGTCGAAACTCAACGCTGGGATGGATTGAGTTCAAAGAATAGATATTCAGCAGATCCGGTTACATCTGACCTAATTCCCCTAATGGGGATACGTAGGCAACTTAGTCACCTTCTAGGCTCGGTCTTTGGAGGCACATACTAGGGGCTTTGGTTTCACATTTTGGGTTCTTGAGCCTTATTACCATTTGTTTCTTAGCCCACATCCTAGCCTATATTGTGTCCCGTCTATAAAGTCTTCCTTGAGGTTACGCTTAGTTGAAAGAGACAAATGCTCTTTTACATTTTTTATGAGGTCGAAACAAAATATATTAAAAAAAAGAAGAAAAGGAAAGATAATGGCCCATGCACGTTTTGAGCTTGCTATATTACGACATGATATGTTCACCTCCCTATAGCTTGCTTGGTGACCTTTTGATTCCTAACTTTCTGAATTGATGTGTTCATGTCCCTATGGCCTGATTTTAGAATCCCACTGATTCTCATAACTTACCTGGCACCCCATGTTTGGTGAGACAGTTTGATATTTCTACCACCAGTTCAGCGATAATATAAAAAGCCTTATGACTTTATCTTGTGCTTTTCGACTATTCTATCATGCACTTGATAGTCATTTACTTTTGCTCAGCCCAGTCGTATACATCGATCTTTTAGCTAATCATGGGCCAAGATCCCATCTATCTTACAGCTTATATAGCCTCCCAACAAACACATTAGCCTTATAGCCCATACACTGATATTTCCATACATCCTCACTATCCACTTTTTGGGCCCAACCTTTTCGTGGTAGTCTCGAAGATTCAAACTCGAGTGTTGAAGTTAAGAATTAGCTTTTTCTATAAAGTTGAATGACATTTGATGATAAGCAAATAAAATATTTTTGATCAAAAACTTTGGTGGTCTTCCTCTCTTTTAGTAGAGTTAGACGTGTTAATAGAGTGAGCCACATTGCCTTAGATTCTAAAACACAAATGAGAAGGTCTCAAAGTGGTCGGTTGATTTATCATATAGGGCAGTCAAAATAATTTCCAATTTAATCATGCTCACGAATTTTGATAGTGAAGGACATTGTATACGTCGTGGGTTTTCTTTGTAGGTGTCGTTAGGGGTTTCCCTTATGATTACCCTTCCACTAAGGTTATACTAGATTGAACTCTACTTGCTTTTTTTGGTTAAGGGCTCCCTGTGAGTCTCTCCATCTAACAGTCGTGATAGTGTCTGTCTTTCTTCAGTTCGTCATAGGATAAGTCTTGCACGTATGCATTTCCTTTAGGGGCTCCTTAGAAATTCCCTCTCATGACAGTTAGTATAGTGCTTGTCCATGTGTCTTCTTTTTGTTTACCAAGGGGCTTCATATGAATCCCTTCTCACGACAGTCGTGATTGTGTATGGCTTCATCCAGCTCATTACATGGTCAGTTTTTTCTATACACACTTTTGTTTAGGGTCTCTCTATGATTCTCCTCTCACGATAATCAAGATTGTGCCTGTCTTTCCTCAATTTATTGCTTAATCAGCATCATCTGCGAGCATTTTTTGTTTGGGAGCTCCCTTTGATTCCATTTTCATGATAGTCAGGATAGTGTCTGTCTCTGTGTCCTTCTTGTATTCACCTAGGAGCTTCATGTCTACTCTCCTAATAGTGAAATAGTGTTCATCTTTGGATGCATTTTTCTTTCTACTTAGGGACACGCTATGAGTCCACTTTCATGACAGTCATGCTAACATCTATCTTTGTTTATCTACTTTATTGCATGGTCAGTGTCATTTGAATGTATCTTTGTCTAGGGGCTCTTTGAAATTCCCTTTCTGGATTGTCAAAGTAGTGCATGTCTTTGTTTGTCTGGTTTATTGCAAGCTCAGCATTATCTGCATGCAATTTTCTCTAGGGGTTCCCTATGACTCCCCTTTCAAGACAGTCGGGATGTGTCTACCTGTCCACCTCCAGTCCATTGCATGGCTTATTTCGTTTACATGCCTTTTGCCTAAGGGCTCTCTGTGATTCCCCTTTCCTTACGGTCGTGATGTAGTCTATCTTTCTCCAGTTCATTGCATAGTCAGCATTCAACTACATACATTTTTTCTAGGGGATCACTGTGATTCCCCTTTCATGACAGTCATGATAAAGTTTGTCATCCGCCATTCCATTGTGTGGTCTATTTCGTCTACATGCATTTTGCCCAGGGGCTCCATGCAATTCCCCTACCTGAAAGTCTGGATTAGTGTCTGTCTTTGTCTCGTCTAAGTCTAGGTCATAGAACTCTGTCTCCTGCCGCTAGTCTTCAAAAGAAAAAATTCTTTGAAAAAAATATATGATAAAATTAATAATAGAAAGAAAATAAAAAATAAAATAAAATCTGGTTCTTGCTGTGACTTTTTAGTCACGCTTCTCTCCTTCGTGACTCTAGTAAAAGAGTCAACTTAGCTTCTCAGTCCTTCACATGTCATTCTCTCTTAGGTCAGGTTTATGTCCGAGGGTATTTTATCCCAATCCAAGTTAGAACAAGGCACATACATTCTTCTTTCGAAATCCAGTTTGAATTACACTTGGTGTGATCCTTTCTGGATGAGGGTATGTAGGCAACCTTCGTAGGGTGTAGCTATATTTTTCTAGTTCAAGTTTATTCATGCCAGTATGGGGGAGTCATGTAATTTTCCTATTTTTCGATCCAGTTCAATGTCTGGGGGTATTTGACCCTCATTTCTGGTCAAACGTGGAAGTCATGTACATTCTTCTTTTCAAAATCGATTGGAACTAAACTTGGCTTGATCCCTTCTGGACAGGGGTATGTAGGCAACCTTTGTATGATGTAACCTTTTTTCAATTCAAGTTAATGGTCGAGGGTATTAACTCTTGATTCAGGATTAGTACATAAAGGTCACGTGCAGCCTTCATTCAATCTAAGAATCTGAATTCATGTATAAAGGTTGATATTCCAAGCTCAGGTTGGCATGCATATACTGCATACCTTCCTCTGTCCTATTTTCATCCAGTTACAGTCTTAGTCTCTGTCCAAATCTATATTTGAGGGTGCAAATGCAGATCGCTTACCTTTCTCTAACCGCATCCCTTCCAATTCCTCTCTGTTTTCGTCTGAATTCATGTCTGGGGCTATTTGACCCTCAGTCCAGGTTAATACATGGAAGTCAGTACAATCTTCTCGCTAGTACGTTTCCATTTTACTACTGGTCCCAGTGCTAGTCTGAATTCCTATCCCAAATTAATTCTAACCCAATCTATGTCTTGGATTAGTCCCCATCCTATTTTGTCCAATGCTGGTCCAGTCCCCATCTCAATCTAGATCTACACTCAAGGGTAGAAACCCTCAGTTCAGGTTGGCACTAGGATACTATGTACCAGCCTCAATCCAATTCTAGCTCTGGCTCCAGTCCTACTTTCAGTCCAGTTTTAGGTCTCAGGTTATAGCCTTCAAGTGAAGCTAGTAAGTAGATATTGCTTACAATGCAGTCCCATTCCAGCTCTGATTCTAGATCTAGCTCCAATTTCAGAGTCCTTAGACGACCAATTGTCGTTACCATTGGCTCTAGCTTCTAGGGATGCGCCATATGGCTAAGTGACTAATTGTTGTTACTATTGGCTTCGAGTATTGGACATAAACCTCAGTGTCTCTAGATAACCAATCGTCATTAGTATTGGCTCCGGCTTCTAGATATGCTTTCCTCCTCATTCACCTAAGTTACCAATCATTGTTACTATTGGCTTCGGCTCTTAGGCATTGAGTTCTTTTTTTTTCATCTTTAGTTTTTTAATATCCTTAAAGGACCAATTATCATTACTGTTGGCTCTGGCTTCTAGGGGTATGTCCTTGTGGCTAAGTGACCAATCATCGTTACTATTGGCTCCGGCTCTTAGTCATAAACTTTCAGTACATCTGGACAATCAATTATTATTACTATTGGCTCTAACTTCTAAACGTGCCTTAGTGTTTAAGCGACCAATCATTGTTACTGTTGGCTCCGACTCTTAGACAGGATTTTTTAGTAACCTTAGACGACCAATTGTTGTTACCGTTGGCTCCAGCTTCTAGGGATGCTCCCCCTGTTTGACAACCAATCATTGTTGCTATTAACTCCGACTCTAGATAAGTTTTGAATTCACTTAATTTATTGTACTTCTCGATGACCAATCATTGTTGCTGTTACTGTTGGCTCGAGCTTCAAACAATATACTTACCCTTTTCCGAATTATGTTGGTCTGATTCCTTTTCTTGGAATACGTAGGAAGCCTTACTAAGGTTTGATCTCATATTTGTGTGAGTTTTTGAGTCGGTTTTGAGTCTTATGGTCTTTTCTGTGTTTTTACTACAAAAAGATATGGTCATTTTATGGTGATGTTCGCCCGAAAGTGAGCTGCTCACCGAGAGGCTCAGTAGACACCCCATTTTTATAATCTTTTTATTTATTAATTAATTATTGGACTTTATTGTTAATTAATTTTATTATTACTATTATAGGCTTAGGCCCAGTAGTATAATGAGCATAATCAAGTTAATTAAGTCCAATAAGGGGTTTAGTCCAATCCAGTTTGAGTCCAGTCCAGTCTAGTTAGAGTCTAGTCCAGTTAGTTAGGTTTAACTCAAGTTAAAGTCAAGAGATTGTGGTTCATTAGATGACTTGAAAATGGCTTGTAATTCATCCTTGATATATGTGATTAATCCTTGATTTATAAGTGATATTGAGATCATTCCAAAATATGGTTATCCCATCTGACTACATCAAAGATAATTACCGAATTCGGGACATGTAATGTCTCAATTGAAATTTGAGAATTTTTTATATTTGGGTGAACTAAATCGGCTGGTTAACTAACCGACCGGTTTGTTGACTGTTTTTTTTTTTAAGTTTCAGATTTTTATCAAATATTCAGCTATTTCAACAAATTCACAGACTGAGATGGTCATCCTTATCATTTCTGGTGCTCAGTCCTTTACAAATAAGGTCTTTGGGCTACATTTTCAAGGACAAGTTTTTTCTCCCTAGAGCTTTTATACTATTTCTCTCTTGAAAGTGGTAGATCATCTTTAACGGGAATTTAACTCTTTATATTCATTTTGATATTCTAAGCCACTTGCGTCGTGGATCCGTCTCAAAGCATTCCTGAATCTTCTAGGCAAGTGCATCTGAGAGGTACATTTTATTGTTTTTCTAGGCTAGTAATAATGTGATAGTCTAGAATAATTCCCTTTTCCCGCTATCACATTTCTACTACATAAAAACTCAAAAAGAATCTTTTCATTTCATATTTCAAATCTAAAATTGAAGTGTAGGCACCTTTCGTAAGATCAAAGTTGAACTACGATAGTTTTGATTCCGATTTGTCCGGCCGGATATGTCGGCTATTTGCCTCCTGATGTCCAGATCAAGCCAAGAATATAAAAATAAACCTAGGATCAGTGTTGTTGCACATTTTACATGTTACTAGTATGGAGCACATGCGTTACACGAGGATGTGGTCGAGAGTAATTTTTTAGGTGATATTATTAGCTTTTTTTAGATCAAAATAATATAATTTAATTATGTTACAATTTCTTTTATGACTTATTTTAGAAGAGATATATATTTCATGTTCTCAATTGTATTCATTTCAATATTTGAAAAATCTTCTCTGTAGGCTTTTGGATTGGAAAAATATTTGATGGTCCTGCTGAAAAGAAAAGCAAATGGAGAAATTAACAGAATGAATATACGTCTTTGTTTTCAAATCTGTCTAATTAGTTTTTGGTAGACACTTAATATTTATAATTTTCAAGACCAAGTGCTTTGCAGTTCATCAATATGAAATGCAAAGCACCTGGTCTTGAACTGCAATAACTGAACAGATTTTTAGTGCAAATTGGCGCGATATTTAAACGTTATTTTTTTTCCCATTTTTGATACATATTTAACCCATTTTTTTTCTTTTTGTTCTTCCAATAGTTTTTTGTTTCTTAACTAATTTTTCATTTATTTCAGTTACTTTGTTTTGTTTTGTTTTTTTTCATTTTTTCAATTTTGTTTGCTAACCCAAAAATGTAAGGAAAAAAATCACAGTTCTCATCACGCAATCTACTACCCAGTGTTTATTTCATTTAAACCAAATTAAAAATGGAGTAATAAAGAAATTTCTTTGTTTTGTTTTTCTTTCTCATCACACTTTTCTGGTCCCAAAGTTTAGAAGATTCATTACCCAATCTTCATTTAATTTCTACCAAACTTAAAAGGTATTCATAAATGAGGGTAAGAGTGTTATTGACGTAATTGATTGATGACATAATCGTCCAGAAATGATTTACAATATTTGTATTTATATAGGTAGTATATATATGTTTTAAAGGCCAAAAATCAATAGAAATAAAATAGAGATAAAAAAGGTGTAGCGGGTGCCTTCCACCTTGCCTGCTACATAACTAAGGGTCTGTTTAAAATCACTTCCAGTTTTGATTTTCTGTTTCCAGAAAAACAAAAACCAGTTTAGTTTTTATTTTTTATAAAAACAAATGCGTGTTTGATTATGCAGTTTTTATTTTGAGTTTTTTCTTTTGGGTATTTAATTACCCAGTTTTTATTTTGAGTTTTTCTTTTATGGTGGTTGCAGTGGCAATGGTGGGGCGTGGCGGTAGCTGGAGCAATGGTCGGCGCGGTTGTCGGCGGGCTACGATGGCCGGCAGCAGTCAACGACGGTGGCTGGAGACAGGCGATGGAGGATGGCTGTGGCGATGGGAGGGGGTAGTGGTGGTCTCAAAACAAAAGCCAAAATTGAAAACTCAAAACTCCTAAATGGGAGTTTTCAAAAACAATCCCATTTTAAAAACTGGTTTTCAAAACTAGAAAAAAATAATTGCGTGTCGAATGCGTTTTTTTCTTCAGTTTACAAAAATGGAGAAAAAAACTGAAAACCAAATGGTTTTCAAACACTACCTTAATCTCCGAACCCATTTCCCTGTTTTCAATAAATTAGTGTACTTTTGGCACTTTTAGAGTCGTTTTCGAGTTTTTCTTATTTTCTCGTGCTTGATTAAATAAGATGCCGACTCTCATAAAATCTTTTCGGGATTTTTTCGAGGCAGTTCACTACACCCGCGCATCACAAAATCCACTATTACCTCCCAAGGGCATGTGCCTAAGCATTTTACAAACAAACGCTTATTTACTCACATGAATTAGAAGACTCATTTCTCCATATTAGCAGCGTCTTAGAAGGAATAGATGACAAATGACTTCAGACATTCAAATAAAATATTTATCAGCAAAAGACAGTTCTTGATGTAGTTAATGAATCCACTAATCGGACATATGCTTTTATTGTAAGTTAGAACTACGTACCTACTAAGGAGGTGAGGGAAAACCTATCGTTTCACAATGTAGGCTTCCCCTTAATCAGATTGCCATGTCATACTTAGTCAACCAAGTAGGACTTAAGTTAGTTGTTGTTGTTGTTGTTGTGGTCGTCGTCGTCGTCGTCCTACAAAAGTCTCTCTACAAGGCATCAGCAACAATCCTTTGACCAAATTCTAGCACATACTACACAGAATGACAGAGAGTAATCAGAGCTGCTATATTTAGTCAAAAAATATGTGTCAGAACTGATATATAGAGTACAAAGTTCTAGTTAAATTTTCTAGTATATTTCTGCAGTAATTATACCAGCTGGAAAGCTGTTTTACCTATGAAGGTCAAAATAATTTTGTAGTATATTGCTAGCTTATCCTGGCTGTGCACTTTTAACGGCTCTTCGGTCCTGCTCCGGCTGAATGTTAATAGATGTTCAATGGTCCAAGTTCAACACTATATATTTGGTCAACTCAAAGTGGACACCCCAAGTCGCGAGCCGCGCATTCAGCCTAAAAATATTCTAAGTGTTGGAATTGATAATGTGCCTTTCCCCCTAAGGAATCGATTCTAGGCCTTCCCCGGGAGAGGTCGCCCACGCCTTTCCCCAAAATGGTTGGCCAAAGCTCCCTTTCCTCACCTCTTAGTGACTCTTTCTCCTTGCGGTCTCCCTTGCTTCCCCCTCTAGTTTCACCTCTCCTTAGGGACTCCTTTATCATTCTTTTGTCTCTTTTAGCATCGAAGGATCCTTGCCTCCTTCCTTGTTCTCTCCTCTCCAAGTTACATGACTTTCAACGTCGTGCCCAAGAGCCACGAGCATCGTCTCAACGATGCATGTCCCTAGCACGACGATCGTCCGACGCCTAATCGTGCCCGAGTTTTATCTCTATTTCATGTGCCCCCCGACAAGTCGTTTGACCCTCTCAAGCGCTTCCTCATTTTTGATAAGTTCCCTGGAATTCTCTCCCCCTAGCCATGCCCGTGAGATGTCATGGTATTACATGCCCCTGCACGCCACTCACTCGAACCCCTCCCTGGCACCATCTCCCCCTCGAAACTGCCATGTTTTGCCATGCCCATGCTTTGTGCCTTTTATACAAACGTACGATCACACTCCCAGGCCCTAAACGTTGGTCCATCCCTTTGCCAAACCATGTGCACCTTGTCTTGGTCGTGGAACATGCTTCAGTGCACTCTTTAAAATGTGTAGCATCCCTCATGTTAGGCGACTCCTCTAAGACACTGCCTTAGGAAACTCCAAGTGTTTCAGCATGAAGACTCCCCTCCCAGTAGGTAGGTGACTCCTCTGAGACATTACCTCAGCAGTTAAATAGACGACTCTTCTAAGACACTACCTTGGCCCGCCCCGAGTGCTCCAGCACAAGGACTCATTTTGGGATAGGCGATTTCTCTAAAACACTATCCCCCCAGGGAGCTTTGAGTGCTCCAACATGAAGACTCCTCTCCTGCAAGATAGGCGACTCGTTCATAAAGCTACCTCCACTCTTCGGGTAGGCGACTCCTTCAGGACACTACCTCCATGTGTTGGGTAAGCGACTCCTTCGCAACATTACCTTGGCCCATCGGGTTGGCCACTACCTTAGGGTGCTTTGAGTGCTTTGTCATAAGGACCCATCACAAGATACGTGACTCCTAGGAGACACTATCTCTTTTATAGAGCTCCAAATGCTCCAGTGTGAGGATTCTCCTCCCGCAGGGTAAGCGACTCCTTCGCCATGCTACCTCGGCTCTTGGACTAGGCGATTCATCCGGAACACTAGGTGACTCTTTTGGGACACTACCTTGATGTGTTAGGTAGGTGACTCCTTTGGGACGTTACCTCGGCCTATCGGATAGGTGACTCCTCCAAGATACTACCTTAACGCAGTCTGAGTGCTTCGGCACAAGAAATCACTTGTGGGATAGGCATCTCCTCTGGGAAACTATCTCCACTTGGAAACTATCTCCATTAGGGTGTCCGCGTGACTAATTTACATGTTCTGGCACTGTGCCCTCTAAATTGGCACCCTTACGGACTATAAGCACCGGGTAACTCTAAGACAAGAGCAGGTCTCCGGATGATATCATGCCTAGCCCACCTGGTGGTTGTGCTTCGCACCTTCTCACAGCTGTTGGGTTTTTTGTGTCTCTCGACGCCATGTGGGACTCCATAAGGGCTTTGGACTTATAACTAGATCTGTGTTCTCTCACCAAAGTAGCGTTGTGTGAGCCAGTCTTCCCAAACAGATAGAGTGAAGCTAAGCTTGGCACGCCGATTGATATAAGATCCGACAGACCGTGGATGACCAGTATTTGTGGCCCTTCCAGTGAGGTGTCACTCTCAGGGAGAGCCATGTGTTGCTTTATGGCATCAATATCTCAACCCTTAGTATGAAATCAACTTACATGAGTATCAAATTTGTTGTAAAGCCAAAGTCCCTTTAACTTTTCCAGATTGACTGATGTTTGTAGCATGTGTATATGAGATGTACAAATCCATACTATCAATGAAAATGGAAGTTAGCTGTAAAATATTCGCAGGACGTCGTATACCCCCTTTTAAGATCAAAACAACACAAAAAAAAGGAGAAAAGAAAAACAACATGTTGCCATCTAAGGAATTTCACTTCTAGTATTCTTCTAATTTTTTAGTTTTTCCTTGCTACACTTTTTCCATATCCTTGATCAGAAACATCATCTGGAATTGAAGTTGCAATCTTACGACTTACCTAGTTGTTGCAAAAGTGATTTGGGAGACCTTCTAACTTCCAGATAGATTTGCATAGCACGAGATAAACAACGTGCTACTTCATTGGAGGGGTGTCCAACGAAGGGTGTTTAATGCCTAAGTCAATTTCTCTATGAGGAAGAAGATTGAATAGTAGAGAAATTGGTGTTTAGAGTATAAAAACTTAACTTTATCTGGACCTCATAAAGGTCTTTATGTTATATGTGAGCACCAAACTATTCAAACCCATCCAAACCGTTCACATCGATCTGAACCACTCAAAATGAACTATCCTAAACCGAACCGTCCAAAATCTTAATGGTTTGTTTCACATTTCTTAAATCGACCATAGTTCAATTCAGTTTATGGATCACTTTTTTTGAAATTGATCACAAACTAAACCAAATTGATCTATAATATATTGATTTATTTCTAGTGATATTCATTAATAATATTCACAGATACATGATACCAAGCAAACCACATAATGAAAACCTTTGTTCCCAACCTGTTCTAGTCTTACCCAAGGGCCCAATAAGGGTCTCATTTCACGCGAACACGTCAACGGATTCAACAGTCAATTTTTCAATGCTTCGAACCGGTCAAAGTGCGGGCGCCCAAGTCATGTGCATTCTGTGCTTCACATGCCTCACGCGCAACTTAGTCACCAATTAATTTTTGACATCAATGTCACTCACGGTAGCACGTTCGTCACACCAAAACCACATGGGAGCTTTTTCACCAAAAATATCGACCGTTGGCGCAACAGGAGCAACGGGGTCAAGGACATGGGCCTTGGCCAACCCCATGGAGTCAGCCTTGGCCTCCCCCAAGGCCATAGGGTTGGCCTCGGCCTCCCCCAAGGCCATGGGGTCGGCCTCGGCCTCAATAGGGGGTCAGCCTCGGCCTCCACGGGGTGTTGGCCTTGGCCTTTCCCCATGGTTGTCCACTCTTCGTGCAAAGTCCCTTTTGTGCTTTGTTCACTTCATATACTTCGTATGTGACTTAGGCACCTTGTTCGTCATGTGGGTATGATTCACGTCGACACGCTCGTCGCAATGCAACTTTTGGACTTGTCATTGCCCATCAAAACACCTACCGTCGGCGGGCCTGAAGTTCACCGAAGGGGGGAGTGGCCTTGGCTTCCCTTCATGGGAGTTGGCCATTGGCCTTGGCCACCCGTTAGGGTCGGCCTCGGCCTCACCAAGGGGTGGTGACCTTGGCCTTCCCTCAATCTTTGGCCTATGGCCTCTGCTCTCGTGCGCACTTGTTTTCTCAAGTCTTTGCACCTCGCGACGTCCGTCGTGCATGAACCTCGCGACGTCCGTCACGCATCAACCTCGCGACGTCCGTCGCACATCATCCTCGCGAACGTCAGTCGTGCATGAACCTCGCGACGTTCATCGTCCGATGACCGCGTACCATCACTCCCAACTTTGTCATTACTACATGTTGCATTCATCATCTTGTTATGACAGGTACACTCAGCTCAAATCCCATCTTCGGGACACCAGACGTGTGCCCGTGCACCGTCTCTGCAACGTTCGTCGCCGTGCCCATGCGCCATTCTCATAACATGTGCCTCGGCACCAAGTATACGCTCTGCAACCTTCATCACCGCGCCCATGCGCCATTCTTATGACATGTGCCCCGGCACCAAGTATATGCTCCGCGACGTTCGTCGCCGCGCCCATGCGCCATCTTCATAACATGTGCCCCGGCACCAAGTATAGCTTCGCGACCTTTGTTGCCCCGCCCGTGCGCCATTCTCATCATGCGTGCCCTCGGCACCAAGTATAGCTCCCCGACGTTCATCGCCCCGCCCGTGCGCCATTCTCATCATGCGTGCCCCCGGCACCAACTATTGCTCCGCGATGTTCGTCGTAACTATAGCTCCGCAACGTTCGTCGCAGCGCCCGTGCGCCATTCTCATCATGCGTGCCCCCGGCACCAACTATAGCTCCGCGACGTTCGTCGCAACGCCCGTGCGCCATTCTCATCATGCGTGCCCCCGGCACCAACTATAGCTTCGCGACCTTCGTCGCCGCGCCCGTGCGCCATTTTCATGATACGTGCCCCCGACACCAAGTATAGCTCCCCGACGTTCGTCACCGCACCTATGCGCCACAATCATAATACAGGCCTCCGGGCATCACACTTATTCACCACACCATGCGCCCCTGCCATGGACATGGAACATGCTTCGACCCACTCTCCAGAGTGTGCAGCATTCTGGGGGGCTCCGTTCGTAGTGCTCCGGCACAAGGACCCCTCGCAGCGGGATGGACTCGTTACCACAAAGTCATCGCCACCACTGGATAGGCTCCTTACCACAAAGCCATCACCGTCACAATCACGGGGGGCTCCATTCGTAGTGCTCCGGCACGAGGACCCCTCACAGCGGGATGGACTCGTTACCACAAAGTCATCGCCGCCATGGGATGGGCTCGTTACCACAAAGCCATCACCATCACAATCACAGGGGGCTCCGTTCGTAATGCTCCGACACGACACGAGGACCCCTCGCAGCGGGATGGACTCGTTACCACAAAGTAATCACCTCCACGGGATGGGCTCGTTACCACAAAGCCATCGCCGTCTCAATCACGGGAGGGCTCCGTTCATAGTGCTCCGGCACGAGGACCCTTCGTAGCGAGATGGACTCGTTACCACAAAGTCATCGTCGCCACGGGATGGGCTCGTTACCACAAAGCCATCGCCGTCTTCATTCCGGGGGGTTCCGTTCGTAGTGCTCTGGCACGAGGACCCTTCGCAGCGGGATAGGTGACTCCTCCGAGACACTGCCTTCGCCAGGGTGCCTGCATGACTGGCCTACGTGCTACGGCACTGGGGGCTTGCGTCGGCACCCCTATGGACTATGACCCCCGGGTCACTCCGAGACGGGAGCAGGTCTTGGGAGGGCATCGCACCTAGTCTGCCTGGCAGTTGGGCGTCGAGTCTTCCCCACCACTGCCAGGCCTGTGGGACTCTGCAAGGGCTTGGATTGGAGGCTAGATCAAGGGGGTTCTCTGGCCACACCGACGCTGTGCGAGCCAGTCTTTCCAAACAGACAGAGTGATGCTGTGTGGGGCAGGCCGGGTGAATATGCAATTCGACAGTCCGTGGAGCACCGGCAGCTGTGGACCCCTCGGTGACGTGTCACTCCCGGGGAGCACCACGTGTCGCGTGATGACATCATCATCTCAACCTCTATAAATAGAGGTCTTGAGAATTCATTTGGGGGATTTTCGACATTTTCAGAACACTTTCACATTCTCACTCTAGAATCCTAGAGAGAGAAACATACAGGACCCTGACTCCGGACCTAAGTATCAGACTGTGACTGTCGTCGTATATTCATCCTGCGCAATCGCCCTCGCAGCACTGCCACCCTCAGGCTCTGTCTGGGAAGCCCTTGGTCTCTGCCCTTGCTTCGCCCTTGCTGTGTCTCACATCAACATACTTGGCAGCTGACGCGGACTACAGCTTTTGTGGCACCTCCACGTAGGTACGAACCCACTTTCCTTGACATCAACCTTGAAAGTGAAACGGAAAGAAAGTAATGAGAGCACTTAAAAAATAAAAAACTACTGCTCATCATTTCTTCAACAATCACAACAAGGCAAATAGGTCATTGCCTTCCTTAAGTCCACGATAACCAGCCCTATTTTTCCGCGCTAACTAATTATGTTACGACCAAGTATACATACCCATTCATTCATATATATCAATTACAAAGGCGTAATTGAGTTTTCATTATAATATAAATCTAGAATAATGCTTATATCTTATGTTGTCATGAGCACTTAGATATTGAATGTAACAAGATTATGTGCAATTTACATAAGATACAACTTCAATTAT
>JAVXUP010002423.1:0-25000 GCA_033070095.1 Escallonia herrerae | reverse complement strand
ACCCTATGACAACGATCTACTGCTGCTTTATTAGCTTCTTCAACCTCCTCAATTTCTATAACCCTATATAAAACGAAAAGATAAAAACCCATGACAACCCAAATTTCTCAAACCCATGACAACCTAATCAAAGCACACCATAACTATTTGAAGTCTCATGGAATCTAACTACTGGTACATAAACAAATAAAACAAAAACCCAAAGGGTAAAAAACCCATCTTGACGAGAAGAAAGAACCAAAGGCAGGGGCTTTCAACTGGAATTCGAAGAAAATTCAACTCACAGAAAGAGGGTATCAACAAAAAGATCAGATTCAAATGGGTTTCATGAAAATCAGTCAGAAAAAGAAAAACCCTGATAGAAATAAACATGTAAACAACAACCTCAATCAAGAAAACCAAGAGGAAGAAAATAAATCAAAGGTCTTAAAAAAGTGGAGAGAGAAAAGAAAGAGAAAGAGAAACATGTCAGAATAATGATGAGGAAAAGGGGAGAGAGAGAGAGAGAGAGAGCCCAATCATCCGCTACATTATGTAGCGGATGGGCATTGTAGTATCATGCTCCTCCTTTAAACTCGAGGGTATTTTTGTCAAAAAATTGTCTGCTACATTATGTGGCGAACGAACTTAAAAAAAACGTAAAAAAAAGATCTGAGTCATCCACAGATCGCGCGTGGACGGCCAGATCGCGTTGGCAACTTTTCCTATTTTGCTAGCGCTATCAACAGATCAGCTCCTATATATATATATATATATATATATATATATATATATATATATATATATATATATATATATATATATATATGTGTGTGTGTGTGTGTGTGTGTGTGTGGGAGCTGATCCGTTGACCGCGCGGGAAACTTGGGTTAAGTTGTCCACCCAATCTAGCCGTCCATACATGATCTGTGGACGGTCTAGATCTTTTTTTTTTACATTTTTTTAAGTTCGTATGCTACATTATGTAGCGGAGTATTTTTGTCAAAAAATACCCTCCAGCTCCATCCGCTACATTATGTAGCAGGCGAGTAGGCACTACTTTTTTTCTCTTTCTCTCATTAATTTTCTGACATCTCTCTCTCCCTCTTTTCTCTCATCAATACTAGTGTCTCTTTCTCTCTCCTTTCTCTTTATCTCTCTTTTCTCTCACCACTTCTTATTTTCTCTCTCATCCTTCTCCCCCTCTCTCACTCTCTCATGATCCTCTTACAAGCTTTCGTGTTTTGAGGACCGGCTCCTCTCTTTTTGCTCTGCACTTTCTCTTCCTTTTCCCTTTTCTTTCTTTCTCTGGCCAAACACCATCCTAAAATATCTAAGCTTTCTATATTTCGTGAGTGATGGCCCGGAATCTCGCCGGAGGCCCACCATCCCTCGCCGTGAAATATATATTTTCTCGTTCAGGTTTCGCGTGAGAGTACACAATTGAGGAAGGAGGAGGGAAGTGTTGACTTTTAAAGTCAAATACCTATTATTTTTATGATTCCAAGATTATTGCCTCTAAACATTAATCTAACACTGCTATTTAAGAATACTTTCAGGACCAATCATCATCAACAAAACATGGAATATTCTTTGGTCAAAGATTGGACTTGGATATTGACTTAGACGTGGACCTGATCTGGACTTTGGACTTCTTTTTACTTTCTCCTTGTTGTAATTTTTCTTAAGTCTTTCTTAAAGATCTCTCAAAAAATTATTTAAAGAACAAACCAAGAAGTTGTTTCTCTCAAAGAGTTTTCATTCGAAGGAAAATAAGTTTTCGTTTGAATTGATCCTTCAGTCTCTTTTCTTTTAATCAAGTATTAAAAATAGTTTTCTGTAGAAACCAAACTTTTTGCAAACTTTTCAGTCGAAGCAAAAAAAATTTCGATTGAAGCCAAAGTTTTCAGTCTAAGCAAAAAGTTTTCATCCGAAGTCAAACTTTTCAGTCGAAGCAAAGTTTCCATTCGAATGAAAAAGAGTTTTCATTTGACTCAATCCTTCAGTGGCTCTAAAACCTTCTCAGCTCTAACTTTTGATTTGAATGAATCCTAAATTCATTCTACTGAAATCTTTAGAGATGTTTCCATTCGAATGAATCTTTTAAGTCGTCCTATTTCAATGGTCATATTCTCTCTTAGTATAAAAAGGGACTCCTTGAGCATTTATTGCTAACTTCTCCAATGGCTGAAAAATCTTTCTTACTCTTTTAAAAAAGACTCTCATCTTACTTCATACTTTCATATACTTTCCTTGAGTGAGTTCATATTTTGAGAAATTGAGAAGCAAGCTTCTTGGTTCAATTCTTAAAAGATTTCAGATCTTCCTACCTAAGAAAGCTTAGCTTTGTAATATTCATTGTAACATCTACTCATAAAGGAGTGTGCATTGTATCTCGATTGTAATCTATTTTTCACTTGTAATTGTTTGAAACCTTGAAGGGTTTCAGATCTGTACTACGGTTTGAGCTAGCACCTGAAGCTAGCTACTTAGTGAAAGGCTCGAGTAGGTCTTCTTGTGTGGAGTGCTCGGGGATTGGAAGTAGGCTGGTGGGGCCAAACCAATATAAATCTTTGTGTGATTTATAATTATTGTTTCTGTTATTTTATTTTAAATTAAGTTTTAATTTTTGCTCTAAGTTGTAAACCCCTATTTACCCCCCCTCCTTTTAGGTGTGTTTTGGAACCTACAAGTGGTATCACAGCCGTGCGCTCTGTTACTTTCGTTTTGACCTTACAGTCAAGAGCTAAAGATCTAAACATGGAAGAAGGTTTAGCAACTACACGACCACCTTTGTTGAAGAATGAGAACTACAGCTATTGGAAAAATCGGATGAGGAATTTCTTGAGGCAGGATACTCATCTCGAGATGGACACTCATGAGGCACATCTCTTCTCTATGGACCACATAGCAAAGAATATTATCAGCTATGGACTCAACATAAATGAGTATAATCGAGTCTCAGCTTGCGAAACAGCTAGAGAGATGTGGAGACTACTGGAGGTTACTCATGAAGGTACCAATCAGGTAAAATAAAGTAAGATCAACAAGCTAGTCCAGCAGTATGAGGCCTTCAAGGTGAAGGAAAACGAGTCTATAAATGAGATGTATTACATATTTATTCTCATTATAAATGGACTCAAGCTCCTGAGAAAAACATACCCATAAAAGGAGATTGTAAGGAAAGTCCTTTAATCTCTTCCCGAGAGATGGGAAGCTAAAGTTACAACCATTCAAGAATCCAAAGACTTGAATGTGCTAAAGTTGGAAGAGCTGGTGGGATCTCTAATGACTCATGAAATTACGATGAAGATTCATGACGAGGAAGAGACCACTTCAAAGAAGAAAAACCTAGCTCTCAAAGCTGAGGGCTCTCATGAACCTGCTAAGAGCAGCAATGACTTTGATCCAGACATGGCAATCATCACGCGTAAGTTCAAGAAGTTCCTTACAAACTGACGAGATGGAAAGATCAGGAGGAGTTAGACAACCCAATCATAACCAAGGAACAATGGTAATTAGAGCGCTAGAGAAAATCCCGACGCTTGTTATGAATGCGGCAAAACTGGACACATCAAAAAATATTGTCTGCAGCTCAAGAATAAATCAACAAGAAGCGGCTGAGACACAAAGGAAAAGAAATTCAAACCCAGAAAAGCTTTGCTGACTTGGGATGATTCTGACAAGAGTGATAAGGAGATGAGCAAAGGTGGTGATATAGCTCAGTTATGTTTTATGGCCAAGGATGATCACTCAAATTAGGTAACCATTTCTGGAAACTTTGATTATGATAAGCTTGAATTAGCTTTTCTTGAACTTAGTGAAAATCATGAGAAGTTAAAACTTAAAAATGTTGCCTTGAAAAGAAAGCCCTTTCTTTGATAAATACTGTTGAAGAGTTGGTTAGTGAAAAAAAGGAGCTAGATGAAAAAATTGAGTTTTATATCACCAAAAATGCTTCTTTAAAAATGATCCAATTGCTTCTAAAAAGGAAAATTCTGATTTGTCTTCAAAAATTCAGTCTCTCAGAAATGTAAAAATCACTGTAGAAAATGAGCTCTTAAAATCTCAACTGGAAAGAATTTCTACACAAAAAGGGAGTTTAGAAAAAGAGATCGAAGATCTAAATCTTACACTAATCTTACACTTTCAAAATTTACACAAGGAAGAGAGAATCTGTATATACTTTTGGGAAGACAAAGATGTGCATTTGAAAAAAGTGAGATTGATTATGATCCTTCAAAGAAGCAAAAGGATTATAAAAACTTTTTTAACAAAAATCTAACTTCCTGCTCACCATTCACACTCTGTACAGCGTGTAACAAGAAAGGGCACTTAGTAAAAAATTGTCCTCTTAAAGTTGCTAGAAATAAACAATTCGCTTCTGTCAATAAAAATAGAATGAAGCAAATTTGGGTGACAATATTGTTTACCTGATTTTCCAGGACCCAAGAAAGTGTGGGTACCTAAATGAACGAAACCAGAATATGTTGTAAGTATGCTTGAAAGCAAAGGTGGATCCAAACAAATGGATCCTCGATGGCGGATGCTCAAGTCATATGACAGGTGATAGTTCACTATTCTCTCGTACCACTCCAAAGGATGGTGGCCTTGTTACCTTTGGAGACAACTCAAATGGGAAGATCATCGGTAGAGGTAAAATTGATAATGGTTTAATTTCCCTTGATAATGTGTCTTTAGTTGATGGTTTGAAGTTTAATTTGATTAGTATCAGTCAACTAATCGATGGTGGACACAAAGTTCATTTTGAAGGTGACCACTGCCTCATCTGTCATGCCTCAGATGGTGGTACCTTGGTTGGTAAGAGAGATGGTAACATTTACACTCTTCTTTTGATGCGTCAGATTCTTCTTGAGAAGTGTGCCTTTCTGTTCAACAAAATGATGTTTGGTTATGGCATCATAGATTAGGTCATGTGCATATGGATCTAATCAAGAAAATGCTCTTAAAAGAACTTGTAAGAGGCTTACCAAAGTTGAAGTTTGTCAAGGATAAGGTTTGTGATGCCTGTCAATACACCAAACAATCAAAAACCTCTTTCATGCCAAAAATGTTGTTTCTACTTCTCATCCTCTTCAACTCCTTCACTTATATCTTTTTGACCCCATAAGAAATGCTAGCCTTGGTGAAAATTTTATGCATTCGTCATTATTGACAATTTCTCTAGATACACCTGGGTTCTTTTTCTAACTCATAAGGATGAAGCTTTTGAAAAATTCTTTAACCTTGTAAAGCTTCTACAAAATGAGAAGGAGTTGAAACTTGTGAAAATCCGAAGTAATCATGACGGGAAAATTGAAAAAGATTTTATACCTTTTTGTAATGAAATGGCATTGCTCATGAGTTTTCGGCTCCTCAAACTCCCCAGCAAAATGGGGTTGTAGAGAGAAAGAACCGAACTCTTCAAGAGATGGCTAGAACAATGCTTTATGAACATTCTTTGCCAAAATATTTTTGGGCTGAAGTTGTCAGCACTTCTTGTTACGTATTGAATAGGGTTCTTATCAGACGGATTCTTGATAAAAACTCCTTACGAACTTTTCTCAAATCGAAAACCAAAAAGTGATTATTTTAAGGTTTTTGATTGTAAGTGTTTTATTTTGAACAATTGTGAGAACTTGGGTAAGTTTGATGCGAAATCTGATGAGGGTATATTTCTTGGTTATTCTTTGAAGAGTAGAGCATATAGAGTTTATTGTCGTAGGACTCTTGCGGGTGAAGAATAGATGCATGTTGATTGAAGAATCTCATGTTGAAAATCCAAGTAAGCGTGCAGGTGATGACAGGGAGGAACTCTCCTTAGACTTAAACAACAAGTTAGATATTTCTTCAAATAAAGGCAAGAGTTCAACATCATCTCACAAAGAAAATACCGAGACTCAACCGTTTTCCAAAAGCTGGAGATATTTCTCTAGCCACCCAAAGGAGCAAGTAATTGGTAATGTTGAATGAGGAGTAACGACCCGATCTTCGGTAAATCTCTTCTGCGCTGATTTTGCCTTTCTTTCCCAAATTGAGCCTAAAAATATTTTTGAGGCTCTCAAAGATGATGGGTGGATCCTTGCCATGCAAGAAGAACTTAATCAATTTGAGAGAAGAGATGTTTGGTCTCTAGTCCCGCCTCCTATTCAACAAAAGGTCATCAACACCAAGTGGATTTTTCAAAACAAACTTCATGAAGATGGACATACGTTTGAAATAAGGCTAGACTAGTAGCTCAAGGATACAATCAAGTTGAAGGGGTTGATTTTGACAAAACCTTTGTTCCTGTTGCTCGACTTGAAGGCTATCCGAATGTTCTTGGCATTTTCATGTCACATGAACTTCAAACTTTTCAAATGGACGTGAAAAGTGCCTTCTTGAATGGGGTAATTCAAGAGGAAGTTTTTGTTAAACAACCTCCCGTTTTGAAAACAAAAAAATACCCCAATCATGTTTTAAAATTGAAAAAGGCATTGTATGGTCTTAAAAAAGCTCCACGAGCTTGGTACGATCGTCTTAGCAGTTTCCTTATTGATCATGGATTCTCTCGTGGCAAAGTCGATACCACTCTTTTTACCAAATCTCGAAATTCGCATATTCTTGTAGTCCAAATCTATGTTGATAATATTATTTTTGGAGTCACTAACAATGATATGTGCCAAGAGTTTGCTGAGAGTATGCGCAGGGAATTCGCATGATGGGAGAATTCACTTTTTTCCTCGGGCTTCGAATCAAGCAATCAAAAGAGGGAATTTTCATCAATCAGTCAAAGTACACACAGGAGCTTTTGAAGAGGTTTGGTATGGACAATGCTAAACCTAGAGGTACCCCTATCTCTCCTAGTGTTCTCTTGTTAAAGATGAAGCTGGTAAAGATGTTGATCACACGCTTTATCGTGGTATGATTGGTAGCTTGCTTTATCTTACCGACTCTGACATAAAATTATGTTTAGTGTGTGCATCTGTGCCCGTTTTCAAGCGTGTCCCAAAGAATCCCATCTTGCTGCCATTAAACGCATTTTTAAATACATGTCTGGAATGATAAATTTAGGACTTTGGTATCCGCAAAATTCTTCTTTTGTTCTAGTTGGATTTTTTTTATTCTGATTATGCCGGATGTCTTGTTGATCATAAAAGCACCGTGGTACTTGCCAATTCCTCGATGAATCGCTTGTATCCTGACACAGTAAGAAACAGACATCTGTTGCGCTTTTCACAGTTGAGGCGGAATATGTTGCAACTGGCAGCTATTGTGCCCAAGTTCTTTGGATGCGTCAAACTTTACGGGATTTTGGTGTTTCCTTAGATCATTTCCCATCATGTGCAATAGTAGTAGTGTCATTGATATTAGTAAAAATATGGTTCAACACTCTCTCACAAAGCACATTGATATTCGTCACCACTTTCTTGGAGACAACGTTCAGAAAGGTTTAATTGAACTCAAGAAAGTAGGATTCGAAGATCAGCTTGCAGACATTTTTACAAAACCTTTAACTGAATCCATTTTTTGTTCCCTCTGTCGTCACTTAGGAATGTGTGATATAAGCTGATTATTATCTTAACTTATTTTTGTTTTTCTTTTGACCTTTTCAGTCGAAGGAAAATATTTTCCTTTGAATGAAAAGTTTTCCTTCGATAGAAAACTTTTCCTTCGAATGAAAAGTTTTCATTCAAATGAAAAGTTTTTAATTTGAATGAAATTACTTCTCCCTGTCAGTTTTTGCTTTCTGTCCATTTCGGTCGAATTGTTTTCATGCGAATGTAAACTTTTCATTCGAATGAAATCTGCCGTCTATAAAAACCTCTATTTTGCACTGTTACTTTTCACTGTTTACTTTTCACAGTTCACTTTACCCTTCTCACTTCTTGTCCTTTCTCAACACTTTCTACTGCTGTCTGTGCGCCATTCTCGCAGCTGTCGTTGCCTTGTTTTGCAAGAAAACTCTGACAGTTCTCCTGAGATTCTTCTGGCTCCATCCCTTCCCAGCACTCGTCCTGCCACTCAGGCTGCCCACACTCCATCAACTGCTCTTGCAAACCAACCATCCGCAGCTCCCTCAACTACTCCATGTACTACTGATCCCCCTCCTCTTCTGCTCCTTCCTCTTCTTCTGCTCCTTCACCTATCTATCCTCTACTCACATGTCCCTACATGTCACCCACAAACATTCTTCACATACCCTTTTTTTTTGCCAAAGACCAAATAAATTTTTATACAAATTTTGTCAATAGGGAGGTGTTTTCTGGTCGCTCAAGTGACCTTGAACTTATGGCACAACTTTGTGTCACACCCTTCTTTGAACGAATGGGGTGTATATCTCTCTTCTCTCCTCCCTCTGCCTATTATCTCCACTTGCTCCGCATGTTTTACTCTAACACGACTTATGACCCCGCTGCCTCCACATTTCTTGTCACCTACGTAAATGGGGTCAATATTCGCCTCGATGCCACCATGTTGGCACAAATCCTCGGTTTCACAAAGCAATCTTCTCTTGTTGTTTTTTTCGGCAACACTGGTCCACTCGTGGCATTTTCACCCCTCTCTAACAAACTCAAACTTTACTTAACAATTACAATACTTCTATTACTCAAGCACGAAAACCTAACCTTAGTGAACTATCCCCCTTATATCGTATTCTTCATCTCATCCCTTCTTATAACCTTTCGGTGTGCTCCTGTTCTTTTGTGACCTTCACCTATCTCGATATTATCATGCTTACCCACTTTATTCGAGGCTCTCCTTTAAACATTGCGGGCATAATTTTACTTGTTATGAATGCCCGTAAAAATAAATCTTCTACTAATCTTCCTTTGGTCTTCTTTTGACTAAAGTTTTTCAATATTTCAATGTTCCCCTTCTGATAGCTATCTTGGAATGCGTCTCTATTCCTAGCTCACACACTCTTCATCTCACTTTTCTTTGTCGTTCGGTATTTACCATTCACGCTGACCTGGTTACCCATGCATGCTCTCTTGAGCGGGCGACACCACCTAAGTCAACTCACGCACCTGAGTCAACTCTTGCTCATGCCCCTCTCTTTGACCCACCTCCACCGACTGATCATTTTCCCTCTGTACCACCACTGCCCACTAACCCTTCCTCTTCTGCACCACCACTGCCCACTGACCTTTCCTCTTCCGCACCCCGTCAACCTACTAACCCTTCCTTTTCTGCACCACGTCAACTCACACCACCTCACCTGTTTGACCCTATTTTCAGTCCCCTCACCGATTTCTCAAACTTAAATTTTGACGATTTTTTTATCTTCTGACACCTCCAACCTCTCTGAGCAGTTCTTTCGTCTCTCTAATAATGTTTAACTCATTCTAGAGTCCCAAACTACCTTAGCTGCTTCTATCACCGCCAATCAAATTGCTCTTCTAGACTATCTCACTTCCCTTTGACAGTCCTCGACTCAACTCATCTCAAATCAGATTGAGTTCCATACCCTCCTCAATGATCTTATTTCTAACATCTCATCTCTTCCTCTTAACCTCACTTCTGTCTTGGATTAATTGAATCGCCTGCAGCAGGATCTCCAACGCCAGCATGATGCCGCGTCTCACAATCATCGTCGCAAAGGTTATCTCTCAACTAGCATTTTGACTTAGCAGAACCGCTACTTGGCTCATCAGATTTTTGATCAAGGGCATGGATTCCTAGTCACTCATCCAGACATCTTTCCATCTAGTCATGAAGGAATCAAAGGTGAAGAGTGGTTTTTCAATCCCCATATTTCGTACAATCCTCTGATGCCGCGATTGCCTCGTGTGATGGAAGTAGTTGAGATTCCTACTTCTGATCTTCCTCCCGCTCCAGATCCTTCTTCATCTGCTCAGGGTGGCCGCCGTAGACGTTAGCTATTTTTTTCCCTCTTTTTGATTTGACAAAGGGGGAGAACATTCTTATTTGATATCTTTTGTAATTATTGAACTGTATATTTTTGGTTATCTATTAAAGCAATTCATCAAATATGTGTTTTGTTATGAATGATTATCTTATCCAAGGGGAGTATACTTCATTCTATTACATTAATGTTGTCATCATAAAAAAGGGGGATATTGTTAACTTTTAAAGTCAAAGTTATATTATTTGATTATTCCAAGATTATTGCCTCTAAACATTAATCTAACACTGCTATTTAAGAATACTTTTAGGACTAATCATAATCAACCAAACATGGAATATTCTTTGGTCAAAGATTGGACTTGGACGTAGACCTAATCTGGACTTGGGACTTCTCTTTACTTTCTCCTTGTTGTAATTTTTCTTAAGTCTTTCTTAAGATCTCTCAGAAAATCATTTAAAAAACAAACCAAGAAGTTGTTCCTCTCAAAGAGTTTTCATTCGAAGGAAAATAAGTTTTCATTCGAATTAATCCTTCAGTCACTTCTAGTCAAGTATTAAAAATAGTTTTCTGTCAAAACCAAAAAGTTTTCGGTCGAAGGCAAAGTTTTCAGTCGAAGCAAAAAGTTTTTGTTCGAACCCAAAGTTTTCAGTCAAAACCAAACTTTTCAGTCGAAGCAAAAAGTTTTTGTTCGAAGCCAAACTTTCAGTCGAAGCAAAGTTTTCATTCAAATGAAAAAGAGTTTTCATTTGACTCAATCCTTCAGTGACTCTAACACCTTCTAAGCTCTAACTTTTGATTCTATTGAGTCTTCTATTTCAATGGTCATATTCTCTCCTAGTTTAAAAATGGACTCTTTGAGCATTTATTGCTAACTTCTCCAATCTCTGAAAAATCTCTCTTACTCTTCTCAAAAGGACTCTCTCATCTTACTTTATACTTTCATATACTTTCCTTGAGTGAGTTCATATTTTGAGAATTTGAGAAGCAAGCTTCTTGGTTCAGTTCTTAAAAGATTTCAGATCTTCCCACCTAAGAAAACTTAGCTTTGTAATATTCATTGTAACATCTACTAATAAAGGAGTGTGCATTGTATCTCGATGGTAATCTATTTTTCACTTGTAATTGTTGAAAACCTTGAAGGGTTTCGGATCTGTACTACGGTTGAGCTAGCACCAGAAGCTAGCTGCTTAGTGAAAGGCTTGAGAAGGTCTTCCTTGTGTGGAATGCTCGTGGACTGGACGTATGCTGGTGGAGCCGAACCAATATAAATCTCTATGTTGATTTATATTTACTGTTTATGTTATTTCATTGTAAATTAATTTTTAAATTTTTGCTCTAAGTTGTAAACACCTCTTCCTCCCCCCCCCCCCTCTAGGTGTGTTTAAGGACTACAGGAGGGAGATAGATAGATAGGTTTGCAATTAAAATAATAAAGAGAGAAGGAGGGTACATGTGGTTAGCGTGCAATGTAGGAAAATAACACAGGGAGAGAGAGAGAGAGAGAGAAGGACATAATCCAAAGGTGGCTTTGGAGGTTCTTGCACAGTACAAATATGTAAATTCCCTTTTGGCAGATGCCTTCGCCTCCAGTTTACCTTGCCTTATGCCGTAATCCATTCGATCTCCCTTGCTTAAATATGCCTTGATGCAAACCCCAATCTCAAAGTTCAAAGCTTGCTTTTTTAATTTTTTTTATTTTTATTATGCACCTATAAAGCTCTGATATTTACTGATTGGCAATTCTGCTATGCATAACAGGGGGATTTTATTTTCAGATAGAATTTTGCTTGAAGTTTGTGTGTGTGTGTGTGTGTGTGTGTGTGTGTGTGAAATGAAGCAAGATAAGCATGAGAGAGAGGGAGGATGAGAGAGAAAATAAAAAGAGACAGAAAGAGAAAGGAGAGAGAACATTGATATATATATATATATATATATATATATATATATATATATATATATATATATATATATATGTATATGTATATGTATATGTATACATATATGTATGTATACATATATATACATATACATATACATATATATATATATGTATACATACATATATGTATATGTATATATGTATAGACATGTATATACATATATACATATATGTATAGACATGTATATACATATATATATATATATATATATATATATATATATATATATATATATATATATATATAGGGAGCTGATCCGTTGATAGCGCTAACAAAATGGGAGATCTTGCTAGCGCGATCTGACCGTCCATCCCGAAGGGATGGACGGCCCAGATCGCGTATTTTTGCGGCGCTGTCAGTGGTCCGCTACACAGTGTAGCGGACCAACCTTTTTACCATGTTGCCCCTGCTCCCCCCTCCGCTACACTGTCTAGCGGACCACTTTCTTGGGCCCACGTTGACAGCCAAAAAGTCGTCCGCTAGACAGTGTAGCGGACCATTGACTCCGTCAATGTCAGTCCTGTCGATGCACGACTGTTACTTTGTCATTATCCCACCGTCCGCTAGACAGTGTAGCGGACCGTTTTTCCCTTTCTTAACTTCGAAACCCTTATTCATTCCTTCTAAACTGCTATTCATTCCTTCTTCTCACAATTCTTCTAGCGGCGTTGGCAAGTAGATCGGCGCAATTTCTTCTCAAGAAATCCTTTATTCGACGAATCAATCACGTAAGTTCACAAACCAATCCTTTATTTGTTCATAATCTAGAGTTGTTATCGCGGCTTATGCATGATTTTGAATGTGTGCGCGGTGCATTGTGCTAGCGTTTGTCAATGTATCTATACATATATATATATATATATATAGATTATATATGTGTATTGCGTATTATTTGTTCATGTGATTTCACTTGTAAAATTCCATTCCGTGTCTGTTTGTATCTATGTACATTGCATATACACAGCATGTGAACTTATGTGAGTATTATCTGATCACATGCTAGCGTTGACTGTGCTAGCGTTGTATGTTTGAGAATGTTTACGCTTCCAACCTTGCCGTTTTGCATAATTTCAGTTGCAAAAAATGGATTTCAACCCTGGACCAGAAGATCCGTCCGTATTATACGACCAAGCAAACCATATCAGTACGCTCATATGGGATGGTGGAGTAAGATACTTATTTTATCAACTTTGTTATTCTTTGGAACGTTGTATATCGTTTAATTTGCTTAAATTGTATTTATTAATTCGTAGGAAAGAGCACTTCTCAACACGGTAGAAGTATCCGATAATTTTAAAGCATGGAAATTGAACAGAACCCAGAAAAGATTACTGCGTGGGATTGGGTTTGGGATTTTCACGCGTGGGCAGATCTTTCAACAACTTGACCGGCACTTAATAGGTGCCCTTGTTGAAAGGTGGAGAAGTGAAACGAATACGTTTCACTTCCCTCTCGGAGAGCTGACAATTACCCTAGAAGATGTAGGGTTCATCTTAGGGTTACCGGTGACGGGGCGGCCGGTAATAGCTCCTCCGTCGGAAGCAACGAATAAGAGGACCGCTAGGGACTTCTTTACTTCGATACCCCAGGATCAATTTAGCACTGGGGGTATCAAGTTGAAATGGTTGGTAGATACCTACAAGGTTCTGCCGGATAACTACACGGATCAGATGCTTGTGCTGTACACACAAGCTTTCCTCTTGTGGGTGATGGGGGCAATTCTGTTCCCAACAACGTCGAAGAATACCGTCAGCGTCAAATATTTACCGTTGTTGGGTAACCTACTGGAGGTTGGGGATTATGCCTGGGGAGCCACAACTCTTGCGTACCTCTACCGAGCATTGCACAAGGCAACGAGGCCCGACTCCAAAGCGATATGTGCATGTCTCTCGCTATTGCAGGTATATCATACAATTCTTGATTACTTGCTCGTTTCTTTTTTTTTGGGGTTGAATTGACAATAAAATTTGACGATACTTTATTTAATTTGTCTTTGCTCTCAGGTGTGGTCTTATGAACACCTTGCTACCGGCGCACCCACGCGTAGGGACGGAACCGATAATGTGTGGCCTCGGTTGTGCGCCTGGGAGTACAGCCGGAAGGACAGCCACTACCAGAGGAGAGACGATCCCCATCACAACATTACGTACTATCGGGGGGAGCTCGACTCGTTATCTCCTGGCCAGATGCGATGGGCACCGTACAAACATTTGGCGCGACGGGTGGGAGAGTCGTTCGTCTTCACGCTCTCCGGGTTGCAACGCACACCCCTGATCCACTTCGAGGTCGCAGAGTGGCAGCTGCCAGATCGCGCTATGCGCCATTTTGAGTGCCTGCAGGGGTTGCCAGCCGGCGCGCCGGATATGAGGCTTAACAGGAACCCACCGGGTGTCCCTCGGTTTGGCAAGGCAAATGCGCACGACTTGTGCGCACGAGAACTTGAGGTTTGGGATTCCTGGCAGGACACGCTGGCGGCCATTGTGTCGGAGCCTGACCCCGTGATCAGTATCGAACAGTACAATGGGTGGTACTACCGCATCACCCGGAGGAGAGTAGCTCCAGTAAGGTTTGAACGCGGGGAGAAGTACCACCCTAGGGGTCAGATCGATGAGCACATGGCATACAATCTGGTAAGTTGGCCAATAAGTGCTTTAATTGAACTTGATGATTCTAACTGTGTATGAAGTTACTTATTTATTATCTCTCTGGATGTAGGTTAATGCCTCGTTCGCCTTCTTCCAGAAGTTGCGCGAGCGGAAGGATTTGGTGGATGCAATGGGCGAGGAGCTTCGCCAACAGGCTGATGCGTTGGCGTATGGCTGCGGGAATTTTTTACACCAAGCATCGGGCCAGCCTTCTGGCGTCAGCCTGGGAATGGGTTATCCGGGGTGGCAGCCCCCATATGTGAGCGAGGGATACACCGATCCCTCGGGACAGACTTCGGGAGTGAGCCAGGGATATGGTGGTCCCTCTGTACCGGGAATGGGTGGTGATTGGGGACAGCCAAGCACCATGGGCCAGGCTCAAGCGCCGTGGGAAGACTACAGTGTGCCCTCCTTCTCTTTGCTATTGGACTCGGAACCCCAACCCTTCTCTCAGAGTCAAGTCACGCAAGACTGGGGTTTCGGACACATCAGTCTGTCGGAGACACTGCCTATTGTCCCATGGGCAGGACCATCTACTGCCGAAGGAGGGCAATATCCCCCGGTCGACCCCCCCGAAGGAGTGCAATATCCCCCCGTCGACCCCCGAGGGCAATATCGCAAAGGGCATCCAGTGAAGCCCCTAAAGCCGCATAAATGCCAAATAATCAGAGAGCGTTATTTTAGCGGCTTCCCCCAGGACAAAGCGTTGTATAGTGTGAATCATCCGGAGGGCATGGATTACACTTGCGAGTGGGGAGAAATGGCCTCCCTGGCTCCGGGGAGTTGGTTAGACAACGGTGTCATCTCCACATACGTGGAGATTCTGAAGGAAAGGGGTCGGGAGCGGCTGAACGAGTACCCGGCCGTTTTTTTGGTTGATGCCTTTTTTCATAGCCTCCTAGTGTCTGAATGGCATGAGTGGGTCGAGCAAAGGCGGAAGAAAAAGTTGAGCCAGTGGAGACCGTCCGCTAACCTACGAGCGTATCTTGCTAGGGATAGTCCAGTGAGCGCAAGTGTTGCCGACGTGTTTCTAATCCCATTTTTAGGGGAAAGCCACTGGTACTTGGTTTGCTATGAACCATGGAGAAAGTCGTATCGGTGATCGACAGTCTCCACGACGATACCGCCTTTATGCCTGTGCTGCAGATGTACAAAGCCCAGTTGGACTCAATGGTAATATTACGATTGTTGTTTAACAGTTATTGTAACTTGGCATAAATGTTAACTCGTGTCTTACGCCGTTTTGTGTTTCTCGCAGAATATATTTTGTGCAATGGTCAATGGTATCCGTGGTAACCCTGTACCGGCGCGGCCAAAGCTCGATTGGCGACTGAAGAAGAGGAGGCCCAAGCAACGTAACACTTCGGACTGCGGCGTTTTCCTTTGCATGTACATGGATTACATTTGCCGGTCCGAGAGCCTCAAGGCGGCGGTGTGGAGCCAAGCAGAAGTAGACACCTTTAGATATAGAATGGCTTGGCAAATTATGAAAGGCCGGCCTAGAGCGGTTAGGTATATTGTAAATCCGGCAAATGCCGAGAATCCCTCCCAACATGATTCCCCCAGTTGACATTGTACCATTACACTGTCAAATTTTTTTAATAAATTATGATTATTTAGAAAGCTCTCATTGATTTGTGTTGAAGATTATTGATTGATTGATTTGTTTGATTTCCGTTGAAGATGATTTGAGTTTGGTTTTTTTGGCTCTCATTGAGAATGATTGAAAGGTGGAAAACAAAATGTGTAGCGGACAGTTTCCAAGTGTTGGGGTAAGACATTCTGCTTGTCCGTCCGCTACACAATGTAGCGGACAGTGGGGAAGTGAAAATTTTCAAAATGTTGGGTTAACACATTCTGCTTGTCCGTCCGCTAGACAGTGTAGCGGACAGTGGGGGAGTGAAAATTTTCAAAGTGTTGGGTTAAGACATTCTGCTTGTCCGTCCGCTACACAATGTAGCGGACAGTGGGGGAGTGAATTTTCTAAGTGTGACATTCTACTTGTCCGTCCGCTACACAATGTAGCGGACAGTGGGGGAATTGAAAATTTTCTAAGTGTTGGGTTAAGACATTCTGCTTGTCCGTCCGCTATACAATGTAGCGGACAGTGGGGAAGTGAAAATTTTCTAAGTGTTGGGTTAAGACAATGTAGCGTAATGCAGTTTTAATAAATTGGCGCCCGAAGACTTGTTTTAGCGACGGAATCAACAATCTCAATATCGATAAACAATAAATAACGTACGATTCACAATCAACGATCTCAATATATTGAGGGTATCTCAAACGGCACAATTAAGCGAGAAAAAATTTGGAAACATAATGAACATGTATACAATAAATTTGGTTATTATTAATAAATTAGGGTTCACATTGGGGGAAAGAAATTTTTTCACAAGCGCTCCGATCAAAGATTACAACTTGAAAATCCCACCACCCAAGGTGTTCAAACACTACAAAGTCCCCGAGTTCGAGGCCATGCTGCGCACGAAGACGTTCCAACCCTCTGCAAATTGCTTTTTTTGGGGTCGGCCGGGCTTCAGCTTGATTTCAACCTGCCAGGCCCCCTTGCGGCTATATAATCTTGAACTGTCATGAATTGTTGTAAATTGATTGGTAATGGCTTCCGGTATGTCCTAACAAACACAATACAAAAAATAGGTTAGTTTTTAACCAAAAGATCAAACTTTTAACACACGAAAATACAGAGAAAGAGGGATGGCCTACAAGTTCATTCTCAAATCCCGGCATCATGACTTTGAAAAAGTGTTTGCCTGCCAAGTGCAAGTTGCCAATAAAATCGTAGGTGGTCTCCGATCCAGATGCCATCGAGGTCGGTGATGAGGGGAGGACGGTGGTGTCGCCGGAGATGTGGGTGGCCGTAGATGGGGTAGCGGCTTGGGTTAGATGTTCGAGAGATAGAGAGGAGAATATAGCAGGAGAGAGAGAGAGAGAATATAGCGGACTGATAAAAGCTGTTGTCCGTTTTGATTAATATATATAATAGGATAGAGGTCCGCTACATTGTATAGCGGACATAAATGAAAACCAAAAGTTTTTCTGCGATGACGTCCGCTACATTGTATAGCAGACATAAATGAAGACCAAAAATTTTTCTGCTATGACGTCCGCTACATTGTATAGCGGACATAAATGATGACCAAAAAATTAAGACTATGCATATCCGTCCGCTACATCAGAAATCGCCACATCAGAAGAAAAAAAATTCCAGTATTCGGTCGAAAATTTATTACAAATGTCAAACTTATATAAAAATTATTACAAATGTCAAACTTATACAAAAAATTAAAGGTCCACTGCAGCTTGTTCGTCCTCATCTTCGGCATCATCTTCTTCCCCATCTTGCAAACCCCCTGGACTTATCCCCAGTGCCTTGTAATGGTTCCGCTTGTCGTGGTCGGTCATTTTGTTGCACAATGCACACCTTCGCAGCTTTTTAGGTTGAGTTGCCGTTTCAATTGAGCTTTTCATCCGCGTAGATCTCTTGCGGCCTTTCGTTTGCGATATAATTGGATCCAACGGCCGGATATCATTGTCGCCTTCCTCCCCCGGCTCGTCATCTTCGATTCCGTCGTAGGCTCGGTGTCAACCGCATTGGTGACTGAAGCTGCTTCCAACTGGTCGACGATGGGCTCTTGCTGCTGAGCTACCTCGAGGAGATGTTTATAACCGACCATTGTAGCAGCAGCCTTTACGGACAAACGGGTGAACATCGTCACCAGATGATTATACCGCAACGTCTCTGATTCTTCAAAGTCAGTATACGGGTGCTCCGGAAAGGAAATGGTACCGTGCAACCTGTTTGCACCTTTCGTCCACCGTGGCAAGACGTATTTATCGGGGATTGTCCTGATATTCTTCTGGGTGAAAAACCGCAGAATGTGTCTACACAGGATGCCATGGAACTCAAACTTCTTGCAAACACACGTCACCGAGTCCGTCAATGTGTCGTGGCTCACCGTATAAATTCTGCGCAGCTTCTCAGGGACGAGGTCATTCACGAGCGAATAAACCTTGTACTCACGCGTAGACATTTCTGCCACCTTGTTTATACTGTATCGTCCCGATTTTCGCAGCTCTACTTGGTATAGCAAGAAGATCTCCTTCGTATAGACTTTGGCACCGTTCAGCTCCAGCGGGGTCTCTAGCAACCTTCTCCTTTGTTTGTACGTTGTTGCAAAGTCGGCAGCCCTTTCTTTTACGAACAACGAAGCTACCGCTTTTTGTGCGGATGCAACGAAAGTCTTCAAATTGGTAGCTGTACCCACATAACTATCGAACGTGGCATTCATAGATTCACTCCTGCCCGTCGTTTTCATGCCCGCTGAAAAATACCTCCTCGTGTAAACGCCAATCCATTGCTCTTTGCGCTCGTACAAGTGCCGGAGCCACTCGTTGTCTTGCAATGAGTAATCCCGAACAAGCTTTTCCCACCTCTCCTCGAATTCCTCAATCGTTAACGACTTGGTAACGCACTTGTCAAAATCCTGTTTAAAGTCTGGATACTTTGCGTACACGTGATGCAGACGTTCCGGGTATTTGTTGCTTATGTGCCAAGTGCACAAGTTGTGCGGGTGTCTGGGAAGACGGTCGCAATAGCCTTCTTCATTGCCAAATCTTGATCGGTGATGATCACTTTGGGTGCTTTGAAGTTCATTGCTTCCAGCCACGTCCTAAACAACCATACAAAAGAACCCTCGCTCTCGTCCCTTAACAAGGCGAACCCGAACAGGATGGAGTGATAATGATGATTGACGCCGGTGAAAGGAGCGAACGGCATCGAGTACTTGTTGGTACGGTATGTGGTGTCGAAAGTCACGACATCCCCAAAATGCTTATAAGCTAGCCTCGAACGACCGTCGACCCAAAAAATTGTACTAACTCGATGCTCGTCGTCAAGTTTATAATCGAAGGTAAACTGCGGGTCCTCCATCTGCATCCGTTTCAATAGGCTCATTGTCGATTGCGCATCATTGAGGTCATACGCGGCTCGTCTATGGGTTCGGACCGCGTTACGAACGTCTGTCGTGTTAAAGTTTAAATTTTGAATTCCCCCAGCCTGTTCAGCAAGAACATTAACAATCTCAGTAGGTCCAATTCGCGCATTGCTCATTGTGTGAATTAGGCTCCTCGCGACCTTACCCATCTTCTTGTGTTGATGCATCTGACTCACCTTAGAAGGAGTTACTAACGGGTGATTGTGTGCCAGTTCCAGGCTGGTAATAAGCCAATGATCATGATTGGCTTTGTAGCTTACGAACATCTTGACCTGGCAATTTGTGCGCTCAAAGCAGTCCCGTCTTCTACGCGAATATCCTATTTCGTCATCACTGTCATCATTGCCTACGCGTGTCTCATTTTGCTGTGGATTTCTGCCCCTATGACACTCGTATAAGCGAGAGCATATCTTTTTTGTTACGTTGCTTGTTCTTGTAGTCTTTATTCTAATGCCAAAACCAACCCTCAATGAATACGCTCGAAAACATTCTTCAGCTTCTTCCAATGTTTGAAACGTTCGTCCTAGATACGGATCACTAGCATCTACGGGGACGTTGGAGCTCGACACGAAATCAGACATTGTGAAACAAGACCTGTGTAGAAATAGACTACGCTTAACAATCAAATGGCATTTCTAACTGAAAATATTACCTAAAAATTACCTTGGCGAATAGACCAATTTAGGATGACAAACATACCGTATGCATAACCCCTGAAAGTGTCTCCAAATTAACAATTATTAATTTACTGAACATAACAAATTAAAATAGACGAATTCATCATGCCAAAAAATCGAATTAAACTATAATTTTATTTAGAGTTAACAAATTACACTTTTTTTATGAACATCATGTCTAGAACATCACAAATTGAAGAATAGAGTGACAAATTTCTAGAACATCAAAAAAAATCTATACTTTTTTGTCCGAACAAAATAAAATTATATTTTACCATTCAATCCATAAAGAAAACTTCACCATTCGCAAACTTACCTTACTTGAGTGAAGCTTGAAGCAAGTTTTACTCGAAGCTTGAAGGGAGCTGAAAATGGAAGCGAGTCCGAAGGAGAAGAAAATTGTAGCCGAAGGAGCTTGAGGAATTCCGACAACCCGTCGTCTGTAGAAATAAAGGTACAAACACGTGGAAATGTGTCAGTTGTGTCAGGGAAGTCAGTCGTCCGCTACACTGTCTAGCGGATGACTTTTTGGCTGTCAACGTGGGCCCAAGAAAGTGGTCCGCTAGACAGTGTAGCGGAGGGGGGAGCAGGGGCAAAATGGTAAAAAGGTTGGTCCGCTACACTGTGTAGCGGACCACTGACAGCCCCGTAAAAATACGCGATCTGGGCCGTCCATACCTTCGGGATGGACGGTCAGATCGCGCTAGCAAGATCTCCCATTTTTCTAGCGCTATCAACAGATCAGATATATATATATATATATATATATATATATATATATATGGGAGCTGATCCGTTGAGAGCGCTAGCAAAATAGGAGATTTCGCTAGTGCGATCTGGCAGGGATGGACAGTCCAGATCTTTTTCAGAAGCTGTCAGTCGTCCGCTACATAGTGTAGCGGACGGACTTTTTACCATATTGCCCCTCCTCCCTCGTCCGCTACACTGTTTGGCGGACAACTTTTTTGGCCTGACATGTGACAGTCAAAAAGTCGTCCTATATAATGTAGCGGACGAATTTTCGGTCAAGTCATCCACAACCCCCCTGACAGTTGTCACATCAGTCCTGTCGCTGCACGACTGTTACTTTGTCCCTATTCCACCGTCCGTGACACTGTGTAGCAGACAACTTTTTGGTTTTTACTGTCCGCTATACTATATAGCGGACTTACCCACTCACATACACACTTCGAAACTCTTATTCATTCTTTCTTCTCACAATTTTTCTAGTGACATTGGCAAGTAGATTGGCGCAATTTCTTCTCAAGAAATCCTTTAATTGTCTCATCAATCACGTAAGTTCACAAACCATATATATATATATATATATATATATATATATATATATATATATATATTATATGTGTATTGCATATTATTTGTTCATGTGATTTCACTTGTAAAATTTCATTCCATGTATGTTTGTATGTATGTACTTACATATATACAGCATGTGAACTTATGTGAGCACACGCTAGCGTTATATGTATTATCTTATCACATGTTAGCGTTGCATGTGCTAGCGTTGTAGGTTTGAGAATATTTACGCTTCCAACCTTGCCGTTTTTCAATAATTTCAGTTACAAAAAATAGATTTCAACCCTATACCAGAAGATCCCTCCGTATTATACGACCAAGCAAACCATATCAGTACCCTCATATGGGATGGTAGAGTAAGATACTTATTTTATCAACTTTCTTACTCTTGCAAACGTTGTATACCATTTGTTTTGCTTAAATTGTATTTATTAATTCGTAGGAAAGAGCACTTCTCAACACAGTAAAAGTATCCGATAATTTCAAAGCCTGGAAATTGAACAAAACCCAGAAAAGATTACTGCGTGGGATTGGGTTTGGGATTTTCACACATGGGCAGATCTTTCAACACCTTGACCGGCACTTAATAGGTTCCCTTGTTGAAAGGTGGAGAAGTGAAACGAATACGTTTCACTTCCCTCTCGGAGAGATGACAATTACCCTAGAAGATGTAGGGTTCATCTTAGGGTTACCGGTGACGAGGCGGCCGGTAATAGCTCCTCCGTCGGAAGCAACGAATAAGAGAACCGCTAGGGACTTCTTTACTTCGATACCCCAGGATCAATTTAGCACTGGTGGTATCAAGTTGAAGTGGTTGGTAGATACCTACAAGGTTCTGCCGGATAACTACACGGATCAGATGCTTGTGCTGTACACACAAGCTTTCCTCTTATGGGTGATGGGGGCAATTCTGTTCCCAACATCGTCGAAGAATACCGTCAGCGTCAAATATTTACCGTTGTTGGGTAACCTGCTGGAGGTTGGGGATTATGCCTGGGGTGCAGCAACTCTTGCGTACCTGTACCGAGCATTGCACAAGGCAACGAGGCCCGACTCCAAAGCTATATGTGCATGTCTCTCGCTATTGCAGGTATATCATACAAATCTTGATTACGTGCTCGATTTTTTTTTGTTGAATTGACAATAAATTTTGACGATACTTTATTTAATTTGTCTTTGCTCTCAGGTGTGGTCTTATGAACACCTTGCTACCGGCGCACCCAGGCGTAGGGACGGAACCGATAATGTGTGGCCTCGATTGTGCGCCTGGGAGTACAGCCGAAAGGACAGCCACTACCCAAGGAGAGATGATCCCTATCACAACATTACGTACTATCGGGGGAGCTCGACTCGCTATCTCTGGGCCAGATGCGATGGGCACCGTACAAACGTTTGGCGCGACGGGTGGGAGAGTCGTTCGTCTTCACGCTCTCTGGGTTGCAACGCACACCCCTGATCCACTTCGAGGTCGCAGAGTGGCAGCTGCCAGATCGCGCTATGCGCCATTTTGACTGCCTGCAGGGGTTGCCATCCGATGCGCCTAATATGAGGCTTAACAGGAACCCACCGGGTGTCCGACGGTTTGGCAAGGCGAATGCGCACGACTTGTGCGCACGAGAAATTGAGGTTTGGAATTCCTGGCAGGACACGCTGGCGGCCATTGTGTCGAGCCTGACCCCATGATCAGCATCGAACAGTACAATGAGTGGTACTACCACATCACCCGAAGGAGAGTAGCTCCAGTAAGGTTTGAACGCGGGGAGAAGTACCACCCTAGGGGTCAGATCGATGAGCAGATGGCATACAATCTGGTAAGTTTCCCAACCAGTGCTTTTAATTGAACTTGATGATTCTAAGTGTGTGTATGAAGTTACTTATTTATTATCTCTTTGGATGTAGGTTAATGCCTCGTTCGCCTTCTTCCAGAAGTTGAGCGAGCGGAAGGATCTGGTGGATGCAATGGGCGAGGAGCTTTGCCAACAGGCTGAAGCGTTGGCATATGGCTGTGGGAATTTTTTGTGCCAAGCATCGGGACAGCCTTCGGGCGTCAGCCCGGGAATGGGTTATCCGGGGTGGCAGCCCCTTATGTGAGCGAGGGATACGCTGATCCCTCGGGACAGACTTCGGGGGTGAGCCAGGGATATGGTGGTCCCTCTGTACCGGGAATGGGTGGTGATTGGGGACCGCCAAGCACCATGGGCCAGGCTCAAGCGCTGTGGAAAGAGTACAGTTCGGAACCCTAACCCCTCTCTCAGAGTCAAGTCACGCAGGACTGGGGTTTCGAAAACATCAGTCTGTCTGAGACACTGCCCATTGTCCCGTGGGCGGGACCATCTGTTGTCGAAGGAGGGCAATATCCCCCGGTCGACCCCCCCCCCCGAAGGAGTGCAATATCCCCCGGTCGACCCCCGAGGGCAATATCGCAAAGGGCATCCATTGAAGCCCCTAAAGCCGCATAAATGCCAAATAATCAGAGAGCGTTATTTTAGCGGTGCCCCCGAGACAAAGCGTCGTATAGTGTGAATCACCCGGAGGGCATGGATTACTGTTGCTCGTGGGGAGAAATGTCCTCCCTGGCTCCAGGGAGTTGGTTAGACAACGGTGTCATCTCTACCTACGTGGAGATTCTGAAGGAAAGGGGTCGGGAGCGGCTGAACGAGTATCCGGGCATTTTTTTGGTGGATGCCTTTTTTCATAGCCTCCTAGTGTCTGAATGGCATGAGTGGGTCGAACAAAGGGGGAAGAAAAAGTTGAGCCAGTGGAGACCGTCCGCTAACCTACGAGCGTATCTTAATAGGGATAGTCCAGTGAGCGCAAGGGTTGCCCACGTGTTTCTAATCCCATTTTTAGGGGAAAGCCACTGGTACTTGGTTTGCTATGAACCAACAGAAAAGTCGTATCGGTGATCGACAGTCTCCACGACGATACCATCCACATGCCTGTGTTGCGGATGTACAAAGCCCAGTTGGACTCTATGGTAATCTTACGATTGTTGTTTAATGCTTATTGTAACTTGCCAATTGTAAATGTTAACTCGTGTCTTACGCCGTTTTCTGTTTCTCGCAGAATCTATTTTGTGCCATGGTCCATGCTATCCGTGGTGTACCTGTACCGGCGCGGCCAAAGCTCCATTTCTGATTGAAGAAGAGGAGGCCCAAGCAACATAATACTTCGGACTGCGGCGTCTTCCTTTGCATGTACATGGATTACATATGTCGGTCTGAGAGCCTCAGGGCGGCCGCCTGGAGTCAAGAATGCGTAGAAGGCTTTAGATATAGGATAGCTTGGCAAATTATGAAAGGCCGGCCTAGAGCGGTTAGGTTTATTGAAAATCCGTCTAAGGACGAGAATCCGGCTCAACATGAGGACCCCAGTTGACATTGTACCATTAGAATAATTTTTTTAATAAATCATGATTATTTAGAAAGCTATCATTGGTGTGAGTTTGATTTGTGTTGAAGATAATTGTGATTGATTTGACTGATTTGTGTTGAAATCAGTTGACATTTGATTTGATTAGATTTTGATTTGAGTTGAGTATATATTTTGGTTTTTTTCTCTCATTGAGAATGAG